>JAHZNC010000448.1:0-22470 GCA_027744095.1 Zhuqinia jingwanae | reverse complement strand
TATGCTCTCATTTCCTTTTCGAAAAATCCATGAGGGACATGTTTAAGCATGATAATTCCCCTCTTGAACTTCTGAACATTTTTCTTTGCTGGCTGCCCATGAGGTTGCTGGCACGAAAAAAAACAGATAAGGTTAATATTACTCAACAGTTATATGCAACATGTTAGTTCGTAAACTAAACCCGACAAATACAAAATACATTTTCAAAATTCATACCTTTTTCACACGTTTAACAGCTTTTGTTAACGCAGACTGCCTTTTCTTCTCCAACGCAATGTTATCATTTCCTATTGATACCGCCACCATTTTTGCTTTTTTTCACTTAACTATTACACAAAAGTTACTTCACACTTTTGAAAAATATTGCATTAAAACTTCAAAATGCTTACAAATTATTGAACTTCACTAAAATTGTCAAAAATTCTCAACACATGCATAGATGAACGTGATGAATTGACTGAACACCAAAAGCACGCACAAGCTGTATGCGCCACGACTACATTTAAAATACATACACCACGAGGGCAAGGAGTTTACTTAGCTGATTTGGTTTATCATGTGTACATACTTGTTTATACCTTTCGCGACTCCCACATTTCATTTGTTTAATCCATGGGAGAGGTTTGGGGTACAGTAAGATTTTGAAACTGAATGTTAAGAGTCGGCTTTGCTAAATAATGAATGATATGATGATGATGATGAACAAGATGAACATTGCATTGTTGGGTTTTTTGTGATCGTGTGGCTGGCGGCTGATGATAGTGATGATGATGATGAGAAAAAATAAGTAATATTGAATTGGCATTTAATATTTTTTTTATAAAAATTACAAATAACGGTAAATATATATTTTACTCTGGATAAATATCATCATTCATCTAAATATATTGAATTACAAGAGTTTTTTAAAGAGTAAACGATATTGGAGCCTCCACTGGAGGACATAGTGAATTACAAGAAGAAAATATTGATATTGATATTTGGAACGGTGCACGGGTATAAACATAATTAACGGACGTGCCACACACACACATAATAAAATATTATACGCTTAGATAAACTTTCTAGAATAATTGCGAATATAGGAAGTATAAAGTTAGTACGACAAATTGGTAATTTAAATAGGCTGCATATTAAGCACAGAGAGAAGCATTTAAAGAAAACCTGTTTATAGTTAATCAGACTTGATTTTTATTGATATTATCCACCATTAATGTTCAAATTCATTAATTTAATTTGAACTTTATTACAATGAAAAAAGTGCCATGTTTGAGTTGAAATTGAAATCACTGGTTCTTCGGGGATGTGTTATTTGCATTTTTTATGCGCTCTAAAACGTCTCTCATTCTTTGATCCAGGCCCTCACGAGTTTCTTGTCGATGCTGTAAAAAAACAGGTTCCATAAGTTCGCATTAAAATAATTATTGTTGGACTATTACCCATATAATATTGTATCATATTTAATGACTTTACTTTGGCTAGTGCAGCCCTTTGTTGCTGCATGGCTTTCAGTTCTTGTTTCTTTCGCTTGAGGCTTTCTTCTTTTTCGGCTATCATCGCTTGGGGGCTGCCACTTCCGGTAATATGTGAAGACAAATTCAAATTTTTGAGAACTTCATGAGTCTTGCAAAGTTTCTTCTGAAACTCTTGACATTGTTTTGACCTCTCCTCAATCATAGTCCAATATGAGTTATCGATTTCAGACAAACATTTATTAGCCAAGAAACGAGTTTTAGGAACCGATGCCAATGTCTGAATTGTAGCTCGATCAGAAACACCACACAGTGACAAAATAAGCTTGAGAAGTCTGCCTTCTTCGCTCAAACCGGAAATAGCGGGGGTAATTGAGGCCAGTTTCTGTAAAAAAAAGTATGATGTAAATAAATAATAAATATATCATACATTAAAAAGCATACGATGTTTAATTTCGTGTAGCCTTTTGTATATTTAAATATTACCTTTGACTGTGCAGCACAAGCATCCGCGTTTGCTTCAATGTTGCTCACTAATCTCCCATACAACTTGCCTTCAGATTTCACGAGATTACGGATGAGGACCACTCGAATTCGTTGCGCTTTTAGCACGTTCGTAGTCACCGTAAAAAATTCTTGCAACTTTTTCTGTGAGAATTTGTTAAACTTTGTAATTTACAACATCAACGCAAACGCATTTAAACGTGATTTTGATAATTTATAAGAGGTTGACAAACCTTTCCACGAGCTTTGATATTTGTTAGTGCAGAAAGTTGTTGATTTACGGCTTCACACGTTAGCTCCCTAACGCGTTTAATCACCTCCTCACTTTCACGGTCAAATGCAATCGTTAGGTCGTTAGTGTTATCCCGGGTTTCCATTTGAAGTTTCCTGTTATAAATACAATAATGTATTACATTTTACATTGCAATAAACTTATTTGCAGCCACAATCTTCGTATACTAACTAAATACGTAGTAAATAATTTAATTTGACATTTTAGGGGACATAAACTTACGCTCTTGTATCAAAATCCAAACAAGCAAGCGCTGCTGCCTTTCCAGTACATTCTTCTAAACTTTTGTCACTTCGTCCTTCTTGAGTGGCAATCGAGAGTTCCAGTGCAATTTGGTTGACCTTCTCAAAAATAATGCAATGCTTCAAACGTTCGAAATCCTTTTCGTATTGGAAAAATATTTTACGAATATTTTCTTCATTCAAGGGATCCCCATCCACCGCATAACCAGCATCCTTTATGATGAGGTTAGACGCATGTTTTTTAATCATTTGTTGTACTTTTTCGAAAAGTTTTTCTTCTTTCTCTAGTAGCCTCGGAGTATCAACTTGACAGATGTAGTAACCGTCCTCCTACATCCAAGAAAATTTAGTTCAGGCTAAGTGAAATATTGAAAATGTTATATGGTACAAATATGATATTATTATAAATTCTTGCCCCTTCTGTTCCACGTTTGAGTTTTTTAACAGCGTTTTCCAGCTCTTCAGTTTTTTCATTAAGTAATTTTAAATCGATTTCAATGTCCATTTCATTCTCCTTTATGAAACATTGAATTATACCCAGAGTGCAGGCTACCTTGGCTTGTTTACTCTGCCAATCCGATAATTCACTCCTGTACAAAACGAGATAATGACAACAAAATAAAATATGCATACAACTGCACGCCTTTTGTTTTTTAGCACTAATTTTATCATATGCCATTGTGATTACGTACATGAAGACATTATCCCGCAATTTTTCCAGATCTTTCACCTCCTTCAACTGTTGTTCTAGAGTAGCTTCCAGCTCAGCTTTCTTTGCCACTTTCTTCTGTTTCTGTTCGCTGTACATTTCATTCAACGCCCGTCTTCTGGCAACAGCTTCCTCCAGATCACTACCATAAAGTACCAAACCCTGCTTTTCAAGGTCCTCAAACCTAATAAAATCAAAAATGTTTATCGTAATAAAAATGTTACCTGCAAATTGAGAAATGTATTCATATTGTGTAACTTGTCAACTTGTGTAGTAGTTAGTCAATTTCTTTACCTTGCAATTTCTTCAGGAGACAAGCAGTTTTCAGGTTTAAGTGTTGTCATAAGCTTCTTGACAAAACTAGCACTTTTTTCATCATGAAACAGATATTCAAAGTGCTCGGCCTGTTGATGCTTGGGAGGCTGATAACCTAAACTTTTCAAGAAATCGAAAAACTCTTCACCCCTGGTACAAAACTTCTTTTGTTTCACTTTAGCGTTCCCTGCAGCACCCTGTGCCGAAGATGGGGCACCAGTAAACCTAGCAGCGTTTCTTGACATTGTAATAAAAATAAACGCTACAACTAAACCATATATACTACTTTAACTATATCGGTACTGATTGCTGTTAATTAGTGTCCTCAACATTGGACTTGGCCCACGACCAGTCAGAATCCAATACCAATCCGTTTCCGGAAGGCAAATAATGAAATAGGACACCCACAAAGTGAAAAACACGAAATAAATTAAAATGAAACAGATTCGTATCATGTAATGATAAAGCTCGGCTGTGAATAAACCAAAAAGAAATCCAAACAGAAGAAGCCAGTTTCGCATGTTTTAACACTGCATCACTGCACTGCCCGACTATAAATACAGGGTAGATTTGGGGAAAAGAGTAAAATGCTCCCCGTGTATGTAAAATGTTTGTTTTTATATGCTACAATTGTCACTTCTTTAACAATTGACTTTATTTCTTTTGCCTTAAGTGAAAATGAAAACAAAGAACGTGAACAACGGCATTACACTAGACTCTGTATGTATACCTAGTTCAATTGTCAGTTGAGAGCTCATCGACCATCTGTGTTGTTGTGTATTACACTGAGCTACCGCTCATAAATCTGCCATAACCCCAATCTCATTGTTCAGTGTTCCTAGCATTTTTCAGAGTCCATGAAATTTTCCAAGGGACATAGAGGGGTAATACCCATATCCGTCATATTTTCATCATATATTTTTATTTTCCAAACAATTATTACATACATAGTTGCCCAGATTATCATGAATACAATTACAGTCTACAGATATGGTACTGGTACATTAAGACAAGCTACTATTTATCAATCGTTAAAACTCACTGCCATGATAGGAGAAAAATGATAACCGCACTGCTTAAATAATCACTGCTTACTACATAAAAAGTTAAACTTGGAGTACTAAACTGTGAATTTTGGGACTAAAAAATAAATTTTTATGATGCTGTGGTGTTTGCTGGTGCACTTTTGATTCCATGCATTCTTCTTGATTTTTCAAAGGCGTGGTGAGTTTCATGAGCTGTGGAGGAATAATAATTAAATTTCAACATGTATACTTATAGAACAAAGGTTTTATTCCTACCCCATCTCCCTCAAATAATGCCTTTAAAAATTAAAATAATATCACCACTTACGTTTGTAGAAAGTCGACAGAAAGTTGGTGTCTGGAAGGATAAGCCTGACACAATCAAATACCTTGGCATGAGATGCAACTTCAGCGTTTGTATTCCAGACAAGAATTACATCCTCCCTGTCACGAATGGAGACGGAGACACCACACACTTCATCATCCTCAGCAACATATTCGTTCAATTGCTCCCCGATTGCAGCCATCAGCATTTCCTTCCAAACTTTGTCCTGTAATCCAATCAATATTTATGTTTTAAATAGACATGTCATTATGTAAACTCATACTTTCGTATTTTCCTACCGTTGTCTTTCTTTTGAACACGCAGCCGAAAAGTTCCTCCCTTACAGTTGTATGCCTCCTCCCAAACGGGTTTGCGCTCATCACGCATCATATGTAAACTGTAGAATTTTTAAACAAAATCACAAAAATATCTCATGACGCAGCTTTATTTGGATAACATTAATAATATATTTTTTTGTGGAATGTGAAATAAATATATTCCCCTATCCCTCCAAAAAAAATTTAATATTAGATGTTCGTGCCTACCTGGAACGGCACTGCAAATCACTTGGTTTCGGGATGTTGTAGTACACACCCCAAAACCGATGAACCGTGTACACAGTATAAATCCTTTTGAGGTTTGCCTCAAACTGCTGGACATTAACTCCACGTTCCGTTCTGAAATGTAATTAATTTACTAATCACCTACTCCATGAAGATAATCAAAATGCATTATTTTTTTTATTGCGGTCATTTGTTCAGTTTCATTAGCCATATGTACCGATCAACCCAAAACGTCCAAGGAGAGTTAAGTGGTACGGGATCTGTGGAATAAATGTTCTTCTTCTTGCTAACCGTTGTCTTGAATAACTCCAAAGCTTCATGATCATGCTCGTGGCTACTTATGGCCTCCCTCAAAACATTTTCATGCTGACTCAGTTCCGTGACTGCGACGGATCCTCCACAAATGCTGTTAGTTATGGACACAGAATCGCCGTCTCCACATTCAACGTTCACTTTATCTCCCACGCAGAGTCGACCCATCTCTTCCATTAGCTAAACGGTTATCCCAAATTAAATCCGGAAATTAATTACAAGTCGACTTAAAAATAATTCTTTGAGTTTCGATTTCTAGAAATGATGAAACCACGTGGTCATTGTTGTAAACAGAAATTACCTTAGCCATTTCAAAATTTAAAAACTAATCGACTTCAGTACAAAACCAACAATTAATTAAAAATGCAACTATTTTGTAAACTGATTTAACTGTTGTAAATAATTTTACAAAATCCTAATTAATTTCTGAGAATCTTGATCAAAAACAACTGAATGGAACGACAAAAACGGGGATAAGAACAAAAATATATTTTATCCGTAAATACACAAGATCATACATTGATCAGTGACAAAAAAAATCAAAAAATTGCGGGTATAAAGTTCACTTAGATTCTTTGACAAACCCAACGCTGGGTTTTTGAATTTTGAATATAATGCATACGAAGCATAATTTTGGATTCAAGTCAGAGCCATCACAGCGAAAAATTGTAAAAGCGTTTGAATTTTTTTTGTATGTATGTATTTGCCAGGTGCCAGGAGTTAAGTAATCAATTATAAATTATGATGAATAAATTTCGAATTAATGATAAATAAATGCAAATTGAATTTTGATTTTTATATAAAAAAATAAAATTGACGAGTTTATTCGTATAATCGGGTTGAAGATTTGAAGCATCACGACTGGTGATTCAAGAGTAACTTATTTTGTATTAATTTTGCATGTTATATAAAAGTTAGTACAAAAACGACAAAAAAAATCATTATTAGTATGACGAACGAATGGCTGGGGCTTCATATGACTGGACACGAATGGCAGGTTGCTCGTAGGTTTGTTGACGAACAACTGGTGTTTCATATGCTTGTTGCTCGGATTTCAAATCCACACGAACAGTTGGAACATCAACGGCGTAGCTGGAACGAATAGCAGGGGCTTCATAACTGGACCTCACGGCAGGGGCTTCGTAACTTGACTGACGAACAACTGGTGCTTCATAAGCTTGCTGGTCGGATTTTAAATCCACACGAACAGTTGGAACATCAACGGCGTAGCTGGAACGAATAGCAGGGGCTTCATAACTGGACCTCACAGCAGGGGCTTCATAACTGGACCTCACAGCAGGGGCTTCATATGCTTGTTGTTCGGATTTCAAATCCACACGAACAGTTGGAACATCAACGACACGTGAGACTGGGGCTGCGTAACTGGAACGGATAGCAGGAGCTTCATATGATGATGAGGAACGAATGGACGGAGCGTCGTAGCTGTTGGAACGGAAAGCTGCTGGGGCATCGTAGGAGTTGATACGGACTGCGGAGTTGCCGTAAGGTGCTGTTCCTGACACGGTAGCAGCAACGAAAAGTAAAAGACCAATCTGAAATTTCGGAAAATGCTCAAATTACATAAATTGCATGCATATAAAAGCAGCCGAATGGCAACATGCGATATTTAAGATGCTTAAAATTTTCAATGATCTTACTGTCTTCATTTTGATGAGTCGATGGAAAACTTGAAGTCAATATTCAAAGCAAATGATTTTGGCGAACAACTTCTTGAATTTTCTTTGGTCAATGGTTAGTATGATTCTGTATCATTTTCATGATGGGTGCTGCCTATTTATATGATTCATTTTCCAGTCAAATTGTACAAAAAACTTTTGACCCCTTACCATACGGATAATCCATTACATTTTGTTGTACCAAAGCTAGTAGATATTATGTAGGTAGGTTATATACCTGAAACAATGATGTAGTATTTTCAACAAAAGTACCTGGAACATATGTTATGTAATTTTTAAGGGGCGATGACTTAAACTATAAATAGCTCAGGCATGACATTGCGTGCTTGACTATACTACAAGTTTGAACCCTTTCAGTATACTAATACCCCACAAAATTACAAGGAGAGGATCGTTAACAATGCGTACACCAGTTGCATCACCGCAAAACAAAAATAGAAATACCTACATACTTTACAAAAGAATGAGTAACGCGAAGTGTAATGCAAAGTACCCAGTCGAGACCGTCCAGTTTGCAAGGTCTCTCTAGGTCATCATAACAATTTATTACAAGGTCGAACAAATCACAAGGGACCTATTTATAGAAAATTGAAAATGAAGGGCTTCCAAATGTTTGTAATCTGAAGAAAAAACGCATGTTCTCTCTAGGTCATCATAACAATTTATTACAAGGTCGAACAAATCACAAGGGACCTATTTATAGAAAATTGAAAATGAAGGGCTTCCAAATGTTTGTAATCTGAAGAAAAAAACGCATGTCAATCTGCACCAGTAGCCAACAAAGAAAATTGCTGTTTTTACATAGGTAGTTTACATTGAATGATTTACTTTACATTCTAAATCATTATCTCTAAATGTGGTTTCTTTTTATCATATATATAAACTCCAGCACAATGAATTAAAGAAGATGCTTTCTTGAATCTTCCATAAATATACCTATGTGATTTGATAGTAATATATAGTAAGTAGTAGTGTGAATGTGACTATGATGTATGATAGAAACATAGAAACATGAGAAGAGGTCGGATGTGCCAATGCCAATGCAATGCTGCTGATGATTGAAGCAAGGAATTGTAATCTCTTCAATGTATGTCGCATATTATGTGTGTCTGCTAGTTGGGTATATCTAATAATATCCATCCATGGACCATGGACATAACTTTTCTATCATTAAGAATGTTGTAATAAAAAATAATAATATTAAAAGATGAAACATTCATTACGTACATAAATCGCAATAATTATTGTTATCCAATGTGCCAATTGTCGTTTGTGAGTTTTTGTCTATAAGTACTAAGTACTGGACTGCACATTATATTTCGTTAATTTTCAAAAGTTTTGCTTGCTCGAGTGCATGGTAAGATTATGTACAATTTTATTTTTATGCCGCTTTCTGTACTTAACCTAACCAGGTTCAGCTTATCATCACATTACTATTATTCGTATTGTACAGGGATCCTATGTGGAATGTGAGAATCCGCAAAACTGAACGTGTGTCAAAAACGTAATAGCAAATTAATCTTTCGCCCGCCCGTCAGAAATGGAGGTTCATGCTCGGAGCTCTAACCAACTTGTCAGCATCAGAGGAATATGCCCACTTTCAACCCTTCTCGCATCAGGATCAATTTTAATATCGTTGTTGCTCATTGCACTGGTGCCATGCGCAGAAAGTTTGCCGGATCCTCCAAATCACCCATTTGATTTGGGTGATTTCTTTGCTCTTATCATTGTAACGGGCTTGGCTACTGGAGGAATTTGTGCATGTTTAGGAAAATATGCTAGGATGAGGGCAGCGGGTCTTTTGTAAAAATTAGGCTAGATGACACGATTGATCAAATAAATGATTTAGGAACGATACTCTTGTTCTATTTAGATGATTCACTTCAGATACACACCTTTTATGTTTATGGTTAGTACTTATATAAAATGAGTGGCAATCGTGCCATTATTATGATAGAACCATTATATAAATATGAAATTATAGATAATCGTAAAAGTCAGCTAAATGTCCTCCATGTGCAATACATCAACAATGAACTTGTAAAAATATGTGATGAATCTTTACAATTGATCTATAAATAGGAATATTATTCCTCATTCTTTATTATTGTTATTATTATCTTAAAATTAAATATAGTATAGCTTGATTATATACTCTCCGTTTATCATGCATAAAACTATGAATAATTTTTGTTAAGTCAAAAGTACATAAAATAGTATCAGTCTCTGTGAGTAAATAGAAAAAAGAGCATTTGCACCGAGTTTATACCTTTCTATTTTGAAGACACACGTCACAATAACGCTTATTTACGTAACACAGTTATTCGTTAAACACAGACATTTTCATAATCAATACATGCTTTTCGATGACAAATTAGTTTAATTTTTCACTTGGTGCCGGAAGGTCGATATTAAATTTGTTATTAAGAAAGTCTGCAACATCCTCCTTTGTAGTAAGATTATTAAACACTCTTCTCTCTGGCTTTGATAGCTGACTTTCACACATGTGGATAAGGTGACGGTGATACATGGTAAAATGCGTGTCAAAAGAGTCATTTATTTCTATCCATCTTTTTATACAGGAAATTGGCGTTTTCTCATATCCACTATACATAGCCGGGTTTTCGAGCATGGCTCTCGCGCTCATTACTCCTATAAAAACGGTTCAAGGTCAAAGATTAATATAATAACATAAAAATACCATCATCCTTACATGAAATATTTGGAAATTATGAAATTAATAATATAATATTTCACCTTTCGCTCCCGTTACTTCTTGAGTATAATAAGCTTTTTTCAAAGAATCCACATCTCCATTTGCTACAACCGGTATACTCACTGAATCCACGATTGTCTTTATGTAATCCAAATGCACTGGTTGTCCTCGCTCTTGCATTGTGCGCCCATGTACCGTGATGAAGTTGACGCCGGTTGCTTCCAACTGTCGGACCAAATCTACTGTGCGCCTATAATTACAAGTACAAAGTTTTGTAATTTAAATGATTGGACAAAGTTTTTCTTTTAAACATTGGAAAAAATATTGCTATAACCTTATATCCAAGAAAATTCGGATTTTTACTGAAACACTAAAATTAGAATCCGAAATTCGATTTCTCGTTTGATTAAGGATGTCAGCTACAATTTCTGGTGTACGTAGCATACAGGCACCTATGCGATCTCTACAAGCCCATGATTGAGGGCAACCACAGTTCAAATCTATTCCATTTGAATCTCTATAAATTCAATAATATTTCAAACCCATGTATTCACATAATCTACGAAATATCCTTGAATTGATGTGAAGAGTACACACACACACTTGTAAATCAATTCTGCACAATCAGCAAAATCTTCGGCTTTGTTGGATGCAAATTGTACTATCAACGGTTTGTCGTCTGTAAAAAAAATATCAATTTAATTTTAATAATAGTAGTAAACAGTTTATATAATGCACATGGCTTTTAGCATTTGAAATAAACTCACCAGATTGCGTTTTGAATTCATTTTGTCGACATTGTTCTGACTTCACAAACGAATCCGCTAATATCATTGGAGTGTACACCAGGTCACAATCGTATTCTCTAACTAGTAATCTAAATGGCAACCTAAAAATTGTTAACAATGTTTGTAAAATCAGTCATTTTCCGTAGGATTTATATTATTTATTACTGCTATTGTTTCTTCGTTTTACCTTGTATACCGTACCATAGGTGCACATATTTTTACCAGCGATTTCTCTTCAAACAATTCCATAACTGACACAGACCTTTTTTCCTCTGGAGGGCTCATAATTAAATTGTTTCCCAAACTTTTCATATGCTCGAAAACTACCTGAGATGGATCACAGCTACGCTAATTAATTAAATTTTCAACTCTTGTTTTTGTATCTTCTTTTGTTCCACACGGAATCCAGATAAGTTTAACTATTGATCTCTAACCTGTAAGCATTTGCAAACCACAAACAACAATACAAGTTGTATTATATACAACCACACAGATTTTATGGACCACTGCAGTGCGCTGCCTGCACTATTAAAAATTGCAATTCACTTCTAATTATAGCTAAAGCTATAATTTTGCTTCGTTGAAATGAAAATGAACACATGTAATGCAATATGCAATATGTATTTGTGACTTTTGTGAGTTGTGTGTGATTCACAACTTGTGAATACACCACGCTGTATACAATATACAATGTCTCCTGCTGCTACGACTTGTAGCCTACAAGCTAATGCATGCATACAAATGGGATGCATTATTGCATATTATACCAAACTACCAACTCTACAAACGGACTTTCTAAAAACATCAAAACTTTTGAAAATATCTACTTAAGTTTGTACATTAAAATGTTGAATGTATTTTTTATTACTTTTATTTAAAACAAAAACAGGAAAGTACTAAAAATATGCTTATGATTACAAAAATCCAATGCGAAGTTTTCTCCCTGGATGGATACACACACTGTAAAAAAGGTAACATGGTTATCCAGTATTTGTTTGCAAATGTGTGAGCGGCTGGGAATAAAATTGCATACTCTTGCAAAAGTTTTATAACGAATACATAACGTTCCAATATTTTAATGATCTTTTAGAATTAATTATGTGTATCTTAAATTGTTATAATAACAATGTTCTATATGAGTAATCCACACTCGTTTTCATATTACGTTTACTTCGTGGTGTAATGATAATGATTCATTCATTCATTCGTCGTGGCCCACGAGGGACTGGTAAGTAAAGTTTCTGGCATATACTCCACTGACCGTGATGGGACTGTGGTGAAGATCTGCTGACATTTTGTCATTAATCTGCAAAAGTCATTAAAACTATTATTGCATACTTTGTCAATTTTGTAAATATTTGAGATTAATACAAAAATATATTTCACTATACCTTTTCAAACCTTGAATATACTTCCTTTGCGTTTCATCATTCATCACATGCGCAAGATTTTTAGAAAAAATCTTTTCTCTGCCAGTACGAGCATGAATACCAACCATGGTCACTCCAATAGGCCAGGGAGCATTACCGATCGCCATCTCTAAATATCTGTCATAAAAAAACACATGATTATGATTAAGCCATTACCCAGAAATCTTGACAAGTGGAGTAGAATCCCATTTTTTATTGTATACTTACGCATCATTTGCTCGAATATAATCTTTATCCAGCATCTTTATGACAATGTCTTTCAGACACTCCAAAATGTCATCGGATAACTTATTTTGCTTTAATTTCAGGAATAAAGGTTTTAAATATTCCTACAAAAAAACAAGAAAGATGAGAGACTTAAAACTTTACAACAGTGAATAAATGGTTATTATTATTTTGGCTTTTAATACTTTTTACCCATCGAGGTATTCTCTGATTTTACCTGAGTTTGAGTATACGTCGCGGACGATAATTTTCCCCTGTTACCAACCTTCTCCTCTTCTGGTCTCGAGTTTAAATGTTGGCCCCACGATTTTAACACGAATTTCCACCATTGAAGTATAACCTTTGCAATCACTTCCATATTTACAGAGGTTGCCAAAACCTCCTTAGCCATTGCAACTATTTCATCATAAGTAAATTCATCTTCTGTAACGTGAACGTCTCCAAGTTTCTTCTTACTATCACTTCCAGTCCCCGTGTCTGCCGATTTTGTAGTTTTCAAAATCTCCTCCAAGTATGCTTGATCCACTTGCTCTAAAGCAGCTTGGAAATCATTCCTAAATCCGCGATTCACTTCAGGCTCCAAAATTTCTAGCTTCCGAAGCCTTTTAAATGCTTCCGTTTCTGTTTCTCCAAAGAGTAAAATTGGTTCCCCTCGTTCACGCAACCGTCGCATTACTTCTCTTCTTGACAGCTGAGGCAAATCCTCAATCTTTCCATCGCTTGCAGCGATTGATCCATCTTCGGACTGTAAAGCAATTAAACTCAATCAATGCTTTAAAACTCTTTTATTCATTTGAATTAAATATTTTTACAGACAAATTTAGCTAACCTGTTCTTTTCTATCCTTATCACTGGATTTGGAGCTACCTGGAAAACTCGTCGTTGCCGATGGGGCATTCAAAAGGCCATGTCGCTTCAAATATTCCTCTTCGTGTTTGGCAATTAACTCTCCTCTTTTGAAATACCTTTTATTTCCACTAACTAAATTTGAATCTTCCAGCTGCTTCCTTTTTCTTTCAATTTCTTTCTTAATTGCTTCCATTTTTCCTTCTTTTCTTTTTCGCAAACAAATTAAAATAATTTACGCCTTCTAATTTAATTCTTCAGTCAGAGGTGTCATTGCGCCAAATAGCCAGGAGAGGATTATTAGTAATTAACGATTTTGACTTGTTTAAATAAATAATACTCACAGATTACAAGTTACTAACAAAATGCAAAATTAAGTTTTTTCAACAAATTTCTTCAGTTCATATTTTGCTTCAAAAGCAAACAGTACCATTCACTCTCAGAGTTCCCCAGAGTTTGTAAACATTGTAGGCAAACAATAACAAATAATATGCAGAGAAGAGGCAGCTGAGAGAGAGACCGCGGACGAACACATGTCAAGAGAAAGAAATGTTACAGACAGCCACAGGTCTCATTCTCTTTTTCACAAAGACATTTCCCCGTTTATGGAGAAATTTGTGCTAAAAACATTCCGTCACTTGTCAGTGAAAAATTTAGCCAGATAATTCGATAATTACATGGTGTACGTGGTATTAGTGATAATCAGGCAGTATTTTTATTTATATATTTTTTATAAAATGTGGAGGAGGCAGTAAACTGAGTAAACATGGCAGAGGAAAACAAAGAACTGATTCCAGTGACCGATGAAACATTGGTACCACCAGATACCTATGAAGAATTCCGGTTTCCATTCAATCCTTACCCGATTCAAAAGGACTTTATGAGGGCCTTGTTCACCGCACTGGAAGGAAGAAAACTAGGAATATTCGAAAGTCCTACTGGAACTGTAAAGCCTTTTTTTCATACCGGTTTAAACGAACAGGGTGGGTGAAAAATGAAGTGGTGTTGGCTTCAGTGTTGTATTTATTTGATTGACAGGGTAAATCTTTGAGCTTACTGTGCGGATCACTGACATGGCTGGAAAAAAGGAACGAGGCTCGTTGGGAATACTTGGAAAGCGTTGTGAGTAACATTGATATCGAGAGAGAAGGTAATTTTAACAAGTACCGAGTTAACTCATTCACTTTAATTACATTCGTAGATGGGAAAATAATAATAAATAAATAATTATTGTATAACTTAACTGTTTTCATGCAGAAACAAATGCCAAAGGAGCCATCGATTGGATACAAGCCCAACATCAACTTCGCCAAAAGAGAGAAATTGTGAGTGCTGCCAAAAGAGAAATCAAGTTTCTTGAAACGCTACGCGATAAAAGGAAGAAATATTTGTCCAAAAAGACATCATCTGCACTTAACAATGATCACAGACTTTGGAAGCAAAAAGGAGTGAAGAAACCCATGGATAGCGAAGGGAAAGCGTCTAAACGATCGACAGAAGATGAATTAGATGACCTGCTGCTCAATGACGATTTTGCACCAGAGCTTTATTCGGATACTGAAATATCCGATGCTGAAGATGAGGAGGAACCTGAATTCTATCAAAATAAGGTGCGATGAGCTGCAAACTTATGTGTTAACACAAAAGTATTGTATTTGTATTAATTATTGCTAATCGCTATTTAAAGTATGCACGTAAGTTAGTACATTTGCATTGGTTTTGTAGATTATATTTGCATCAAGAACTCATTCTCAACTTGGCCAATTCGCCAATGAATTGAAACGAACAGAGTTCGCGTCAAAAGTTACTACATGCTCACTGGGATCTCGTCAAAACTTATGTATCAATCCTGAAGTTATGAAGCTTAAAAATTTATCACTAATGAATGAAAGGTTAGTGATCTAACTTGTGCACGTTTTCGCGTGTGCAGGAACGCAGTTAATTAGGTATGGACATTTTTTAGGTGCTTGGAAATTCAGAAGGGAAGCAAAGGAAAGAAAACTTCAGAGACCAAGAAAATGAAAGGTTGTGGCGGATGTCCATTTTTCAATCAAGTTGGGATCGACGAACTGAAAAATGAAGTAATTTATTTTTGAAATTGTAAAAGTCGATCATGATAATGTTTTGTTGGTGTTACCAATGTGCATTATTTAATATTTCTCAAGATCTTGTCTGAGCCAATGGACATTGAAGAATTGGTAAACACAGGGAAGCAGATAAATGCCTGTCCATATTATGCGTCTAGGAAGGCAGCTAAGGAAGCTCAACTTGTATTATTACCGTATAATACAATTCTGCACAAGAGCACCCGCGAAGGAGTCGGGTTAAATATTAAGAATTCGGTCCTTCTTCTTGATGAAGCCCATAACATTATCGAGTCGATTTCAAACATGTACTCAACTACTGTTACATGTGGACAGTTGGAAGACTGTGCGGTTGGACTGAAGATCTTACATGCAACGTTATATGCGCCGGTTTAACCCGAAACATTTACTAAAGTTGAAGCAACTTTCTTTTATTATTAAAGCTTTAGTCAAGTTTATAGGTAATTTGAAAACGGTGTCTGGCAGTTGAAATTGAACGAAGAACTTTTTCAATAACATTTCCGTAATAATAACAAAATATAATAATTGTTTTGGCAGGTATATCGGAGCCTAAATATGGTGAAAAGGGTATCCAAAATGTATTCACTATTCAGGAATTCAAGAGTGAAGCGGATATTGACAATTTTGATATTTATGAGCTGCAGAATTTTATCCGAAAAAGCAAACTGATATTCAAGGTAACTTCATGGTGACTTTGTCCAGGGTACCTCTTTCAAATACGAAAGTATAAATACAAAGCAAATGTTATAAATCTTGTGTTGTTTTTAGTTAAAAGGTTATCTCATTCAACGTCAGAAAATAGATGAAAAGACAGCTGAAGTAAAATCCTTGAAATCAGGAGACAAACCAGCCAATCAGTCAGCCACCAAAAATGGCAATGTAAATAATAAAACGTCCGCCAAAGCCAATAAAGAAACACAACGGGAAAATACAAATCCAGCCAAGGGCACAGCCGTCGCTTCAACAAGGCCACAAAGCGGTCAATCAGTATTAAATTTCGCTGAATTTCTAAAGTCACTACTGACGAGCGATTCAGGTGGGAGGATTATTCGGGATGCAAAGTCGCTGAAGTTTTTGCTGCTAAATACATCGGATCATTTCTCCGATCTACTTACGTCAGTCAGGTATGCAATAATAGTAGTGACCAACGTTGGTACAGGTACTAACAGCCTTGAAACTAAGAAATATTTCAAAAGTAAACTATTTTCTTTATATTTAGAAGTATCATATTGGCTGGTGGAACAATGAAACCATACGATGAAATTGAGGATCAACTTTTCCATTCAGCCAGAAATCGAATCTTCCATTTTTCCTGTGATCATGTTATACCAGACGAAAATCTAGTTTGTATGAGTCTTAACCGAGGACCCGCATCGAAATTATTTGATTTTACTTTTCAAAACAGAAAGACAACTGAAACTGTAAGAAAAACAAATTATATCTCGTTTAAACATTAAACTCGTATCGTTCACGATTATCACGATACCTTTGTCATAAAATTGAGTATTGAAAATATGTTCATTAGTTGGAAGAATTGTCAAGGACTATTATGAACGTGGCTAAAATTGTTCCCGGAGGTTTGGTGATCTTCCTTCCTTCTTATGATTATGAATCTGGCCTCCAGAGTTTTTTGAAGCAGTCTGGATATTTGGAAAAAATTGAAATGCGTAAAAAGGTTATTTGATTTTCTTGTAACTCGCCTCGAAAGTTTCAATTTATAATGAGCTAGTTATTTAGAATTTTTATAATGTTTGTAATTTATAGATATTTCGTGAACCTAAAGACTCAAGCTGTGATTCTGTATTAGCGGAATATTCGCGACAAATTAAAAACAGTAAAAATGGAGCGTTGTTATTTGCCGTGGTCGGCGGAAAGTTAAGTGAAGGCATTAACTTTAGTGATGATCTTGGTAGATGCGTGATGGTGGTGGGTCTCCCATATCCGAACGTTACAAGTGTGGAAATAAAAGAGAAGGTCCAATTTGTCTCCAACCGACTTGTAAGTTTCCCCCTTTGTGTTCAATAAATGCCTGTTAAATTCGCTGTTCAATGTTAGTTATACATGTAGGTAACTATATGCATGCATTGTCAATTCTAATTTATACTTGAATATGTAGGGCAAAGAAAAGGGTTCCCAGCTCCTGGCAAATATGTGTTCAAAAGCAGTAAATCAATCCATAGGCCGATCAATTCGTCATTCTCAGGACTACGCTGCCATAATCTTAGTGGATCATAGATATTCCAAGCCTGCTCAGCAAGACCTGCTTCCTAATTGGATTCAAAAACGATTTCTAGTTTGTGAACAATTTGGCCAAGCCGTTTCGACAGTCTCGAATTTTTTTGCCTCAAAGAAAAAGTAATGTTATCATTGTCGCTAAAAAGTATTATGTTAATATTATATTAAAAATAATATTCATTAGATAGGTATTCGGTATTCATATGCAATTGCATTGCATATGAATTTTATTTTATAATGTCGCCATATCCATGAGTTATGTATTATACATTATACATGACTTGATCCTGTAAATTCACTATCTAGTGATTTCGTGATTTGTATAACTGAAATAAAAGCTGTATCGTAAATTCGTTTGGATTGAGTGAAATGATTTTGTATTGACTTTCACAAAAGTTAAAAGGAAAATACCATTACTATTACTTCCGAGTTGACTTACAGTTTGCTTTCACTACGGGTAATGTAACACGTTGCCCCAAAGTCATTGCGGAGCAGCCCACCTACATTTTTTCTGTAGTAAATTGGAGAGAAGGTATACATACTAGTATGTATGTTGTATGTATGTAAACATTGTTCTGCATATTGACGATGTTCAGCTGATTGAAGAGTTAGACAAAATATTGAAGTCAGAGGCAATTTATTTATCGTAATTTGTCGGTTTCCGTCTTTAAAATAGAGTTTATATGAAAAGAGATAAAAACAAAAACATTAAATTGTAGCACATTTTTTATTTAGCGAACCGAGATCTTTTGGAAAGCTCATTGGAGTAGTAAGTGAGTATTTGCTTTCTCCTGTTTAATTTGCCGATTTTGAATATAAGTAAATTTGAGTGTTAGTTATTCTAGCTCTGTTACTGATGAGTTCTTGCTCTTTATCTCTTTATTTAGCTACGCTAGAAGACGGTCGGGCTCTGCGTTCCCCATTTGCGCTTGCACACCGTGGTAGAATCTCTTAACTTATATAAAAATTGGGAACTGAATCATGTGGGCAGGAGGAAGACACATCAAAAATGTATAGTGCTATGGACGTATAATATTATTATGTTTACATATATGAATTAAGAGTCTGTAATTCATGGTCAAAATGAGAATGAATATAGTAAACTTTATTAGAAATATAATTGTAAATAATGATTTTTTGGTTTATTTTTTTGATTTTCACTTCCATTACATAACACAAGCGTAACTTAAATTAGCAGCGTTCGGTCGGTATATTCATGTTCGGAATTAAGCCATTGTTATATTATATAATCATAATCTCATCTACAGTTTAGTCTGCACTTAAAATGTTCCTTAAATTATTTTTAGTACTCTTGAGGTTATAGCTTTTAACAAAACCTTTTTAGCAGTGCAGTGCAATTTTTATGAAACACCACTGTGAGCTTCTCGTTAAACTCTTCTAATTAAAATCGATGGGATAAAGTTTTCGTCTCGATATACGATGGGCGGATCTTTTTAGAACATAACTATTCGCTTCTTATTACAAGATACAATTAAACTGAAAAATTAACGCAATAGTAAGGTATATAGCGATGCTAGTAGCCTTTATGGTCATGAAGGACGTTCGTTCCACGCAAGAGAAATCCCAATGCATAAAGAGAATTTTCCTTTACGAACTCATAACGGCTCATCCACCAAAATGCATACATAATTAATAATTACAATTTATAGCTAACCGGATATCATTAACAATAAAAAAACAAAGAAATGCAAACCTCATTCAATCAGTCAAACAAAAGCTACCTTTGATACCACAACCACTACACCGAGACTTTTTTACAAATATAATACGGAAGCGATTTTATCTAATTAACTATTTTGAGATGCGTTTGAAAACGATAATAACATATGTACAATACTTACGATAAACAACTAGAAATAACATTTAGCTATGATGATTTAACGTACCTTTTTCTACGTATAACCTCATATATTTCTAATGAAGCTACAAACAAGAACATATTTTCCAAAAAAATGAATACATAAAGTATGTACGCATCGTATATTTCATCAACAACCATTTTATCATAATACAATTATTAAATAGCGGCGCTACGATCTTTTGGTAGCTGTCTAAAAATAGAAAGCTGAATTGGCATATATCATTTTTGTACCTATATTCTGATATTATTGTTAGTTGGTTACTCTATAATTTTTTTCATGTTTCTATTTTTACACAGGGTAATTTTGGACTTGGCGTTTCAGGTTTGGCAATTTTCAAATACAAAAATTAGAATATCTCCCATTTTAAAGTTTCTAAACGATGAAAGCATCAATGAAAATTTATCGGTCAGAACCTTACACATTTTAAGTTTTCAAATAACTTTACGTCAACACTGAAACGAATTAGTATTTACAATTATTATAATAATTAATACTCTTCGTACGCATTGTTAACAGTTATAGCTGAACACACTAATTGACTTTTTGCTGTTTCTTACAAAGATTTAAATCCTACACGTAAAACATACAATACATCATTACATAATATAAATCATATAGGAACAAACAAAATTAAGGCATACCTATATATATTTATAAATAGCAATTAAGAACGATATATTACACAGTAATCAGCAGAAATGTTAGTATCACCATTCTCATACGTATAATATTTTGATAATACACTTATGAGCTAATTCGCTATTAAAAAAGGCTAGAGGTTAACACTTTTCTTATTACTTAATAGCAGTTTTCGTTAACTAAAGCTTAGCTGATTGACACAAATATTGTAACTGCACAAGGGAAGTATTAACTTGATAATAATGATAACGATAACAATATAACTTCAGTTCGAAAGACAACATTACGTATTATAATTATTACAAATCATGTTTGTATATAATTAATTATTTTTTTGAATTGCAACTAAACTTCAGGCTACAATTTAACAGTTAGGTTATTAATATAATCCGATCGAATCCCTTTGTCGTTTATTTTTTTTAGTAGCTACTAATTCTTATTAGTCCATGAAAGAACATTTCAAACATAAAAATGTATTTTCTTGTATGTGAAAGGAAGATGTACACGTTGTACACATGGTTAAACAGACCGGTTTTGTTTTCAAATCTCTTTTTTTTTGTCGTTTTACAATTCGAATTACAAAAATGTGAGATGGAAGCCAATGTATGAGCAAAACTTATTAACCTGCAAATTGTTGATAGTAAGTGATTAAATTATACCATCTAACTAAACAACTACACTATAATTTCTGTCTCTGTCATATAGGAACCCAAAGTGTTTTTGACTGCTCCTGCTCCACCATCAGTTTTACTTGAGTTGCCAAATAAGAAATATTAGTACCTCCAGGAACACAAGCTAAAAAAATAGAGAAAATACAAGAATAAGCTTTAGCATGTGTTATAAATTGTAAAATATTAATATTACGCATTTTCACATTGCAATAATTTTCTTACCTGTAATTAGATGCTTGTATTCACTTTCCACTTTCTGAGCATGTTCATAAAGCTCTTTGGATGCCTTCGGCGTGATTTTGTCACTCACACTTAAGTCCTTAATTTCTCGTATTTGCTTAGCACTCTTGAATTTCACCAAAATAACAATCGGATACATTTGTGCGCGTTGAAGTCGGTCCACACCGGCGGTACTTGTTACGTCAATTATACAATACAGTTTCTGATCAGGAAAACAACAAGCAATAAACCAGGTTTAAGTAATCTTTTCTCCATTGGAATTTTTGCAGGAAAATTAAATTTTAACAATATAGGTTTTACCTTTGCACTGATCTCTTTTACTGCAGCCATTGTCACACATTCATAATGAGAACCTTTCCTTCTGTAATCCACAAATATGTTTTCTGCTAGCCCCTTCTCTAGCATGGCACCAGAACAGTGCATAACTTCAAGAGAGACCCTTCCAAACTGATAGGGGAAATCTAGCACTAGACGTTCCGCAATGACGTCACTAAGAGCGCCCAATATTATTACAGGGCGGAGAAAGCACATGTCTATAAATCAGTACCAAAACAAAAATATTAAGAAATCATCCCACTTTCAATGCAAGTCACCCCAACAAACACCATATATATAAATCATGTTTGCCGAGTGAAGTATAATTTTCTTCTTCATTTGTTGATGGCATGCTCAAATAGTTTTGTACTTAAGTAAATAGAATGAAAAACTTGAACCTTTTATGATTTAAACTGTGTACTAGACCTTTCACTCAAGAATGAAGTATAGATGTGCGTACAGTACAGACAGAGAGTGGGTTACGAAATACAGAGACAGAGACAGACAGAGAACAAGAGTAGATTTATCTCAGTATCTCACTGAAAATATATTGAAGTCACAGATTTTTTTAACGAGACAAACGATTTTCATGAACTTGAAATCAAATTAAAAGTATGTATCTTCCCCTTTAAAGCTATCTGGCCCCAGTTTCAAGTCGCACGATTCAAAGACAAGCTTTTTTATAGCTAAAATGCATTTTTTTACCTTTACTTTTAGAATTACAATCTACTTTTATGTGTTCTTTGAAGCATTTTATTTGAATTTCATGCGTCATGTTCATTTAGCACTAGCAGTCCCTGAGCATACGATAAATCAAGATGTATCTAACTACCATCTACTAGAGTATATTATGTATACTCTCGCAAAACAGAAACTTAATAAACCTGTTACATTAATATAATACTATTCATTTATGTTAAT
>JAHZNC010000447.1:0-42310 GCA_027744095.1 Zhuqinia jingwanae | reverse complement strand
TGACTGATGACGTAGATGAAACGTGGGCCAAGCACGTATCTTGAATGTGATGCAGGATAGAGGTTTTCAACTTTACCGTACATATTTGTAGTACACAGAATGTAAAATCAAGTTTTCAAAAGTTTTCAAATCAATTAACAAAAAAAGTATGGCATTGAGGAAAAAATCGGTTTAGTTTTTGTTTGTTTTCAATGCTGTACATTGTACGTGTAATATAATGCACCCTCCTTTTCCTTGTTACCCGAAAATCTAAACTAGCACCTACATACCTACATATTATATTACATATTTAGATATTCTTATGTAGTAAAAACGGAATAATTAATTATTACTGTCCTAGCCCTAACTAATTAACACACAATCTCATGAAAGCTATGAAGACCATTGATTGTTTAAAATTTTTGACGCCCTGCGCCCTGTAATATTGTATTTTGTATCAATTAAAAATGTTGACAATCCTTTACTATTATTATCATGTATTATATATTATTTATCTATACATGTTTTAATAGTCACCAATTTAACAGTAGTTTTAAATGCACTATTATGCTAATCATTTTGGTTCATTAATTTATTTGTATAAATGTACATTTTATGAATTTCCCCTTCACCCCAAAAAAAAATGTGTCTTGACTATAACCTGAGATTATTTTGCTTTTCTCAATGTTATAGCAAAAACACTTTTTGTTTTAAATCACACGCAAGTGCATAACATCATCATGGGGTCAATTTAGTTCTTATTTCATAAAACTATTAAAAACGTTTCTAAATTTTATGGCACATTTGACATATTATTTCAGATTTACCAGGGTCAGGTGATTAAAATGTAAAAATTATTATTTTTTGAATTTGTGTTATTCCGTAGCATTCAAAACTTGTAGAACTTTTAAAAGTAAACTGTGTGCTCAAGATGCGCATATATTATTATAATAATTGTAAGTTGTTGTAAGTAATTAAATTTAATTAGCAATAATATATATTACTTAAGTATATGCTTATAGAGTGTAAAATATATGAGAAAATTGTGCATATACATTTGAAAACAGAGATCATGATGAGTTCATGCGTATTAGTTTTTATACCTTCAACATAACGTTATATACCTATTATTATTTACAATACAGACATACGAAAAATGAATAAAAACTTGGAAAGAAGTGTGCGTGAAACCTTATTGAAGATCAATATTTTTTTGTTAGTCAACATACTCTACTCTGTTATACGTAGTAGTAGATATATAACTTTGTACAATAAAAACTGGTAATGTAATTATCAAGTATATTTATATATATTTTATACGCGGAAGAAGCACCAAGAAAGATGATTGAACCGTCACGGTTGGTAAAATCTGATTATTACTTTTTTAAATATATTTACATATAAGTATGTATTTTTTGTTATTGATATAACTGATTTTACTAATAACAATAATAATTTAGTAGTAGTTTAAGATAAATAGTATACTCATACATTTACATACAGTTGACTTTTTTTTCTTACTCACTTTTTCATTTCCTGACGGTACCTAAATTATTATTACATAAGATTTAAGTATAAAGATTGCTTGACACATGTATATATCCCACCTTCAACCCTTCATTTACTCTTTCATTATTATCATTATAAAATGCATTTTTTTTTCTAAAAATTATTTTTTGATGTACTTTTATTATAATATGTAATTGTTACATAATATTATATACTGCTTACTCATCCCAGTTCCTATCCTCCATCCGAGAAAGATCATCATTTCATTTCTTATATCTCCTTTACTTCACTCAGTCTCCATAAAATGAGAAATGAAGGATATTTTTTTTATGGCGGATTATAATGGTGCAGTTTTTTTTTTTGCTCATAAAAATAGCATTCCAATATAACATATTATAATAACAGGTAGTGATTTTACAAATCTGAGCATTTGGACACCTCTCTCATATAATATTCTTTTGCTTTTGTTTGGTTGAATGATTTACAGCGAAATACCTAAGCTGTGTTTTGTTGTAGAGGTTTTAGTTTTTATTTATTTACTTTTTTTTAAATGTTTCGCTAAATTTTCAACAAAACTGCCTATTCAGTTCACTTCATTGTTTTTATACCTTTTCTGACAGCAGTTCAGTGGGATGGTTAAAAGTTTACTTGGTTCGGGTAAAGTTAGCCAAAATCACGAAAGATTGACTTATTAAATCTCCTACATAAACTACACATAATTTATTATATAATATTTTATATTCTCCTGTGTGTAAAAAACAACAACAATAATAACAAGGAAATGTACCTAGTTTTAAGGTCTTGACTATAAGGTCAGTAACAATTTATATAGACAGTTCTTCATAATAATATTTTTTTTTAGTTGGAGAGAGTTTTGGTGACTTGACGAGAGATACCTACATAAAATGATGTGCCACAACCCAGACGCCTTTATTTAATCAGCGAAATTCGTTGTTCCCTGTGTAAAAAAAAACTTAGTTGAAATGATAACATGAAGGCTTTAACATGGGGGATGCAGATTTTGTATAGTGAAATGAGTATCTTCTCTATTTTCTTGACAATTATTACATTGTTCTCTTACAAAGCCTGGAATAATCACATTAAATATAATTTGCTAAAGAGTAAACATTAATTGCATAATTTAATTTAATCGTAATAATATAGTATATACTTCCCGTGTGCAGCTTTCATTTTTACTCTATAATAATTGTCTATTTTAGTACTTTTACCCCACAAACGTAGGTAAATTACCTATGTTGTATGTATATATATTGTAGATATACAGTTTACACAAAAATTATTTGAAGACTGAATACACATTTTTTTTTGTCTGGACTCTCTTTTTAGAATTTCATCCAAAAAATGTTCGTGTGTGGTTTTGTACTTGGGAGATTCACATGTTTTGTATTTATTTTTACTTTCTTTTTATTTAGTCAACAGTATTTATTTTTTAATTTACTTACATGCTATATTTATGTGCTAAACTGACGAAAGTTTCGCTTGTGTTGTTGTATGCAAAAACTCTGTTTATGTTGTTTCACTTGTGAAATTTTTTTTTACCACCTATGTACCTTTGTTACAGTAGTAGCATCTTCAATCATTAAAATGCGACTGCTGGATTCTTTTCCCTATTTTCTACGTTTAACTATTGGAATAGTCTTCTGACATGAACTGAGTATTTTTAGAAATTGTTGGGGAGACTGGTGCTGTAGGACGGCTAGATGATCCAGATCCACCTGTCGATCCTGCTGCTCCAGTGGCATAAGGAGATGGTGGGCGTAGCGTCACTGATAAGTCTGGGTAGAAATTGGTGTCTGGATCAAACGTTTTTTCGTCTATAGTGGAAATCATCTTGGTGTGAGTGCCGTTGATTGTAGCGTAGAAGCATGCATCGGGCATTCCTGCAGAACAATTAATTAATTGATTATTTTTAGTAATCCGGTATAAAGTAAATACATAACAAACACCCTTCTGGAGATCATCTGAATTTTGCTTCGAATACATCATTTACTTAACATGGATTTTCTACCTGCCTTCAAAAGCCACTAATATTACACAAAAATAGACATCTATCTTCAAAAATTCTCTCTATTTTCTTGTGGATTCGCCAAACAAATTTTTTGGGTTTTACACGCACGGGTGTGAGACGGGACTAGAGGAAATCCGTGTTTCTGAATTTCAACATTATCGTTTAAATTTAAGGGGGTTGGTTTTCAATATTCCTACCCATCGTTATATTTTAATCCAAATAAATTCAAGACCAAATAAATAAATTTGCATACCTGCCATGATGGGATCCACAGTTGGGTCATAGTATTCTGGCGGGGTTGAACCTGTGAATTCAATATGAATTAATTCATAATTAATTTCGTAATTTATAAATGTATAAAATGAAATCATAATTATTAAATTCATACTTAATTCATACCTGTTTCCTTTCTCGATTCCTCGTGAGTGTAATAATCAGCAGAGTCCCAATATCTGTAATGATCAGCAGAGTCTGCAGATAATTCTTGGTAATTTTATAATATTCATAATTTCTTGATTCCTAGAAATACCTATACTTCAACCATAGTCCAAGACAAATCAGGAGGATGATAAGAAGGAGAATGATGCAGATTAGAATGAGGTCAAATCGGATACGGTAGCCATCTTCAGCGTATGGGTCACACCATTCCAACTGAGATTCCTGAATATTTACCAGCGGCTTGTCGTATAGATCCTCCGGTGCTTTGCAGCGCAAGCAAGATGGACCTGTGGAACAAAACAGAAAACCAAGTTATGTATGTCGTATATGTGTAAAAAGATAACAATGGAGAAGGAATATCAATACTCTTGATTCAAGAGAGTTCGAGAGAAATTACTTTTGGAGTGCAAACATCCTTTCCGGAACAATGGGCTTTGCTGTGACCACTTGACGAGAGCAGGAATGTAGCACAAATCACAAGAAAATGGATTTCCTTCCAATCGGATTTCCCGTATGGGGGATATCTTATCAAAATCCTGGAGTACTTCTCCTTCAATCCCTCTCAGACGATTATGACTCAAGTCTAACACCTGCAAACTAGACAATGAGGAGAACTGTCTAGGGAAAAGCTCCCGTAGTTTGTTTCTTGATAAATTTAAGTGTTGTAGCGATCTTTGGTCTTCAAACAGGTCCAGTGGCAAATCTTCATAGTTATTTCTGGCAAGTGACAGCCAGCGGAGCCGAGTGTTTTCAGAGAGGATGATAAGGAGTGAAGCCAGCTTGAGATTGGGATTACGACTCATGTCCAGGGTAGTTAAATTATGTTTTAAGTACAAAAAAATTAACTTGTTCAAGCTTTCAAATTTGTTGTGGGACAGGTCCAACTGATTTACTATAATTTACAATTATGTGGCAATTAATACCTGTGGTCGATTAGCAATTTTTGTTCGCAAGATTTGCTAAAACTGATAAAAGTTTTAGCGAGCTAGAAAGTTTAATATTAGATACCTGATGCATTGTGGAAAGCGGTACGGTCAACAACGGCCAGATTGTTGTTAGCGAGAGACAAGTGAACTAGTCGCATTCCGCTGAAACTCTCATCAGTTAACTGGTTTAGTCGGTTGCCTTCCAAGTGTAATTCCTCTAGGGCTTGCAGTCCACTAAACTCACCCTCCCGTAAATGTGTAAAGTCGTTATAGCGCAAATCTAGAATCTATTTAAAACAAAATATACGGATGAAGAAAGGGTTAAAAAATAAAATTTATTACGTAGGCAAAACGCATGCATGTAGAAACAATTTTTTTCACCTTGAGCTTTGGTAACAGTGTGTAGAGTTGCTTGTCCAACTGTGAAATACCACATCTTTGGCAGCGAAATTCCCTCAGCACCCAAATATCCCTAAACACGTCCGTCTCCAGTCTGTGAAGCCGATTCTCCGACAAGTCTAGCACTTCTAGTTTGTGCAGATTGAAAAACAGTCTTTCAACAAGCTTTGTAGCGCGATTACGTGACAGGTCAAGATGCCTCAAGTTGGTCAGGTGTTCGAATGAGGCGGACACAAAGGAGGAAATGGAGTTGTCCGAGAGGATCAGTGTCTCCAGCTCTGAAAGCCCTTTGAAGTTCCCGTGCACCACAATATCAATCCTGTTGCGAGAAAGGTTGAGCAGTTTCAGGACGTTCATGCCCACAAAATTGTTCTCCCCAATGTTGGGCACATTAGAACCGACCTATTCGAAATAAAACGCATGCATAATACATGAACTACAATTTTATGACTGCATTTATGCAAGTATTTTTATTTATTAAGATTATTATTATCTCACAATATGCAATTCCTGAAGCTTCCTAAATTGACGAAATAACCTGCCAATGTTGAGGTGATTTGGTCTTTCGTGGGGTGCCACAATACGAATGACTTCAATGTTTGGTGACATGCGAGAAACGGGAATGTCGTGCAAATTTCCACTGGTGCAAGCCACCTCCCGCCGATGCCTAGAGTCGAGACCACAGTAGCACTCTGGCGTAGGACAATTCCCATCGAACACACTTCTCACTTGAGCACTTGTCAAATTAACACACCAGCTAAGTGTCACCACTAGCACGGCTACACTGGTTCCCCATTTTAGCAACCATGATTTCACCACTGATTGCAGAGACAGTAATAGCGTCTTTCTTCGACCACTTTGCCGAGAGGAAGAACTGTTCAGTCGTCTTCTTTTACTTGTTGGCAGCATCATTGTCACTTGAGTTTGATGGGGTGGCATTATTGGAATCATCATTTTTTTAACCGTCGAACAAAACAACGTGATTATAATGCAAATTCTATTGCAAAGATATTAATGCATATGCATACATAAGTTGTTTCAGTCCCTTGCTCAGTCCTGCAAAAATAACAAAAGTAGTAGTAGGAAAAATTTCTTATTG
This sequence comes from Zhuqinia jingwanae, assembly GCA_027744095.1. NCBI lineage: Eukaryota > Metazoa > Arthropoda > Collembola > Entomobryomorpha > Paronellidae > Zhuqinia > Zhuqinia jingwanae. The sequence goes on along the minus strand of JAHZNC010000447.1, from coordinate 35,931 downwards.
AATAGGAATTGAATACAATCAATTTTGGAATTTCGGTATAAATATAAGCAGGTTTTATTTACTTAAAATCTCACATAAAAATCATGGTACATAAATAATAAAATGTTTAATAATCCATAGTTGTTTCGACTTGAAACCTTGTAGCGTATTGTAAAACTATTGAGTTAATGATTTCTTTTTTTTTAAATTAGCTTCCAGGCTCCCTGTTTTCTTGGTAGTAGAAAGTATTTTCTACATGAAATACAAGATTATGCAAGTTGAACGTGTTATCCAAGCCAAGCAATTTATGTTGCTCAGGATTTGACATTGCAAGAGTTGGTTGGAATTGAAAAATTATAATGATATACGAAATCAGTGTGCCTACAATAAATAAAATAGTAGGAGTGTAGTAATCATTTCATAATACATTGTATAACAAATCGAGAGAAAAAATGGAGAGGTTTTTCGTATAATAAAATAAAATTGCAACCTGCAATAGCTACGAAAAATGCCTTGTCCAAAATGAAATATCCACCTCCAGTCAAAGCCGTATCAAAATGACCTGTAAAACTCATATACAAGCTGATCATGAAATGCATTTCTGAGTCGGAACGATGGCCCATTATACCCTGACGCCGAATGATTTCTAATCCATCAGCTGAAGCTTCTCCCACCGCCGCCGCACCAGTAGACACCAAGTATAGGAGCAGTAAGGAATTAGCCAGATAAATGCCCACAATGCACATGTCGAATGTTCGTGCCTTTTCAATTTAAAAGAGTGCAATTAGTAATTACTATTTCAATTAACTTTTTTTATATTGCTGACATATAGCTCTAGCGCTTGTCGCTTGTAGTCATTAGTCATTAGCTTGTATGCAAAAAAAAAAAATTTACAGTTTTTTAATCCACTTACACCAGAAAACTCTGTTTGTGTATTAGAAAGGGGGCGGACCAAATAGTACACTTCAAACACAATGGACATCAAAGTCATTGAAAAATAGGATTCGATGATGTTTGCGAAAAGTGCGTCGGCTCCACTCAGAAGATCCAATAAATTCACATAATCTTTGAATAAATGATCATAGCCTGTTCGGGAAGCACACTTTTCCTTCCTGCTTTTCTGCCTTTCTTCCTTTGTGAACACCCTTTCCAGGCGCTCATTCCAAACGGTACAAGCAGTTTTCAGGATTTTGCAAACATAGAGGAAAAAGAGAATGTATACTTTGGAACAGATGACAATGTAAAGATACATAACCCCACCAATCCCCCTCAGGACAGTAATCCAATAATCGTCCACCGCATGAATTGTCGAGTAAAAGCATCGTATCCAGATAAATGTAAATGATACTGGCGCACCTGCGCAGAGTATGTCAATTCATTAATACACTGACTGATGCAGTTTAGTATAGTTTTTTCTCATCAGCCATCATCATATCATATGGCATACATACACAAGAAAGTATAATACTTCAGGTCAGTTTTTTAATTATAAAAACACACCTGATGCAACGGGAGCAATATTGGCTACTATAGTCGCGACAAATACGAGAAACCAGAGGATATAATAGATCAAGAATCTTTTGACATACTTTTTCGCATCATTCGCCGCATCTATTTTCATAATTTCCACACTTTCAGTCCAACATGTCAAATATTCGACCACAAACTTACGTTTCCTATACCTGTGGACAACAATTTTTGTTCTCGAATAAGTTTAATTTTTCTATTTTTATAATGGTTTTGTGCGCCTCATTTTTGCGTAAAGTCAATTTAAACATCTTACAGCTTTAAATCAGAGAGCACCAAGTGGTACATCAAAAACAAAAGTATCAAGAGAGCTGCCATATTCCTTCTAAATATGAACATCTCTTCGGCCCTCAATACTTTTTGAGATTTGTAAACTGTCCTTGTCGGATTCGAGATGTTATGAAGAACAGCCCATTTGGGCAAATTCTTATTATCTTTCCAGACTTCAAAAATGGGCTTCCAAGTCATTGCTCCACTTTTATTTGTCGGGTCAGCTTTTAGGCTCCATGTCACCGTTTTTCCATCTGCGGGTTGCGGCGGGAAATTTAGCATTGTGGATATAACATTAAAGGAACTCAAAAATGTTAGAACAAATAGAATGAAAAAAGTGACGACAAATAAGGCACCACGGAAGGAGGATGACAATGCTGCCTCAAATAAAATCGAGTGATCCTCATTTTCCGTGGACACGACTGGAAAGCGACCCAGTATCGACATGAATGTCTGGCATGTACGGAAACTGTTGAGAAGATTTTTTGCAAACTCCCGCTTAGAGTTAGGTTGGATCTCCTCCGGCTGGAGTAAAACTGAAGCAAGCTCATCGATTGTGGCGTGTTGCTCGCCGTCCTCTTCTGTTTCCCCCTCAGGCTTGTCCGTGATTTCTGCATTGAAAATAAGATCGGCTAGGTTCCCATCTACTGGAAGCTCAACATTACTATCAATATTTTCAGTGCCATCATCATAAGTAGTAGAGAGATCTTCGGGTTTGGGTTCCGGTTCCGGTTCTGGTTCAGCCATGGTGTTAATCATAAAGATTTGTAAAGAACATTACAAGAAAAATATTTTGATGAAAGACGGTAGAGAGTCGTCTCCTATTGTTGGTTTTTTTTAAAAGGGTCAGCCTCTCAAACCCAAGAGGGGGGGGGTAGATAATTTTTATTATATATAATATGTTGCTATACAGATGAAATATTTGGGAAAATAAGTACCTATACTAACTTGGAATTTGGGATAGAGCAAAGAAAGAGAGTCTACTCTGTGTGTCCAGATTGAACCATAAGAGTAAAGTACGATTTTTTTTCTAAAAAAATCCCTGCTGACATGTTTACAATAATTATCATAAAATTCAAGTAGTATTTTTTACACTACGATGATTTTGAATTATCCTTAATTTTTATGTGTTGTTTACATTACGTAAATTTATTTGCCGAATTATGTCAATAGTGGAAAATACGCCAACAGTTTCTGCATAACCATATCTTTGAGTAAGTGATTGGCAAATATTGCACTTTACGTTTACTTTTAAATTCATTAGAAACTGAACAAAATGAGGAGTCGTTATTGATTTAGCTATTAGCCATAAACATGCTAACAAAATACGAAACATTATATTTAATGTTTTGCTTCTAGCTACTTTTTCTTATCTACTGACGTAGATGTGGGATTAGAGACTGTATAATTATACCAAGAAACCGATACACATATTATACATACCTAATCATGTATGCTAATTTACTACACAAGCCAAAAACATTGAAACAACAAAAAAAAAGTGACCGCATCAATCATAATTTCAATCAGGCTCAATGATCATTCATCATAAATAATATTCGTAAAATAATGACGTGTGAGCGATTTATGCAAAGATATTAAAAAAAATATATATACATGTTTTTGTTTGAAGATGAAGTAAAGAAAATTACAGGATAATAATAATACCAACTAAAAATACTTATGCTTGCTTTGCTGCTGCTCTGTCTGCATGAAAGAGAAGATTTCATGTGTTTACCATTTTTATTGCGAATCCTAAGAAGAAGATGACGTATTTCAGCAAAAAAAAAAAAAAATTTATATGCATGCACGCATAGTCAGGTACATACCTGCACAGCAAGTTTCATGTACTACATTTAATATCATATAGCTTAAAAAAGCAGTCAGTAGTCAGTAGTCAGTATACCTATACATCTATTTAATACCTACTCACTAATAACATCCTCTCGTCTCTCCTCTTTGCCGATTATGACTAAAGGTCTATTAAATATCTTTACGAACTGCGCTGATGTGATATTCTCAAACTTCTGAGAACTTGCCAGCCTGAGTGTGTGTCTGTGTATTTTTTTGTTTACCATAATTAATCAAAATTATAATGTGAATGATTTTGTTTTTGAGTTTTTCATACATACTTACTGCATCAACTTCAACCTGTACTCTTAAATTTCGGCTTTTCGTTTGTACTCTAGAAAAACCTGAATGTTCATTACAACAGCCGTAATCTTTATTTAACCACATGCAAAAAAAAAAACGCCTCTATCTACTTCTGTTCTGCTGATGCTGTTGCTAGATTACCCATTTTTCCTTACTAAAAGTCATTCACAAGTGTTTTCAAGTTCATAATAATTTTATAATGTGTATGCGCTGTTGAGGTTTATATTTGGTTAGCCAGTAAAGTAAGTAGTAGTAGTAAAAACACGACCGCTGTTGTGCTATTGTTGTTCTGCCTAGCTAGCACCTCTATTATCTTCATCATCGTTATCATGCACACAGAGGAGGATTTCTTAAGATTTACTATAAATAATCAAGTAGGATTGTTCTCTGCATCCAGTCGAGATTTATCTTTTGTGACAAGAGCAATTCTTTCTCCAAAAAAAAAACACACATACACGCAAGATTCCTTTTTGCAGTAAAATATTAAACTGCCCAGTAAAGTTTCCACAGAAGTAGTAAACTCATTTTTAATTCTAAACATAAACAACAACAACAACATCATCATGAAGCCTGCTGTTGGAGTAGCCTTGTTTGCTGTGATTTTCATCTGCAGTGGAGGTAATATTTCATTTGACAATTTATTTTTATAAACAACTTTTTTTTCCTGTCGTTTGCCAACTTTAAAAGTTTTTTTTTATATTTTATTTTTATTAAAACTATATGTTAAACATAATATTTTTTATGATTCATTTAGCATCAGCTCAGAAACGCCAAGGTCGGTGCCCTGCCAGAGAAGCCACGTTCGGAATTTGCTCATTCGATCCAAATGTAAACTGCTTGGGTGACAATGACTGTCGTGGAGGACAAATTTGCTGTCCCAGTGGATGTAACAACGAATGTCAGAATCCAGAAAACGACGGGGGCTCTAACCAGCCACAACAACCGGGACAGGGACAACCGGGACAAGGAATGCTAGAGATTAGACAATGCCCACAATCATCCGGATTTGCTGGTATTTGCTCTTTTGACGAGAGTGTCAACTGCTTGAGCAATGATCAGTGCAAAAATGGACAACTCTGCTGTTCTGAAGGATGCAACAAAGTTTGTAAAGATCCTGTCACCTTCCAGCCATTGAAGCCTGAACCAAAAGGAGTAGCCAACAAGAAAGGATGGACTCAGACTCAGCAACACTAAATTAAATTTAAACAATCGCAGCACTAAATTTGCACCTAAAAATTTCTCTCTGGTCATAATGTGTAGGTTTAATTTAATCTCAGTTTAATTTAATTATCTCTACATTCCGCTCGTTATTTTTTAAAATTTTGAATTAACAGTTAATCCAAGTAATAAAAACAAATAAATTATGTCGCTAAAATTTAATCGTATAAATCAAAATGCATGAGATACTTATTTCTTATTATTATTACCACTCCGCCAAAATCATTATTTCACTTGTCAGGAAGTCACATAATAAAGGTCACACATGTTAAACATTTTTACACACTTTTTTGATTACGTGCAAAATCCTTGAGAAAGCCTTTTTTTTCTCTCTAGTGGACAGCTCACGTACATTCATTACACGCACAACAATCAAAATCTATTCCGGCCAATATAATCGCTTCATTTACAACAATCTGCTCTTACGCACAGTACATTTACATTTATTAACCCTATCATCGTCTACATCATTCACACACACACACATACATGAAATAAAAGGAAGCGTACATTAATTAAAATTAAAGGCCATTACCAGAGCCAGACCGAGTGGCTACGTCCATGGGTCATGCTTGCTTAATTCGCTGGAAATACCCTTGCCATACGAAGTTCATATACCACCACCACACACCATCATCATCATCATCGCCTACCAAATATTACGTATATTATTATTATTAGTATGTACCTATGTACAATATGTACAACCATTTTTAGTACTTTTCTTCTCTCATCTTATGGATAAATCAGAATCAGTGGTCATCATCATGCCACAGCTAAGTGAGCTCCAAAACTCGCATCAAAACCTAATGTATTAGCGCGTAAAAAAATGCTGGTATGGTGGAGAGTGAAGTAGTAGTAGTAGTATTCCCATTTACCATTACGCTTATTCTCTCGCCCATTTACTTTATCACTATCATCTAATCTGCTACATCTAGCTTATTGGCTAGAGCTTAAACCATTCCAAAAAAAAAGTTTCCAAGAAGAAGTGGCATCATCATTCTCCGTTGGAATAAGATATTACTTTATAGCACAAACCGATATGGTACAAGTGGAGTATAATCTTGTTATTTTGTTTGTGTATAGTAAAACAGGATTGGATTATTATTACGGATATTGCTTACAAAATTTACCATATTTCCGCTAAATAAAACGCACGCTCTAATTACATCAGTGTTCTAAATATGGCAATATTGGAACCAAATGAGCTCAGGTTCAACTAACAATAATCAATGAGAAAAAATAACCAGTTTAATCCAACAAATTTCATTAATTTCATGGAACATTTATACAGCAGAGCAATAAAAGGCCAGTGTGTTTGTGATTTTAATTATAAGAGCTGCCACATGATTTTTAGCAGTGTCTATATTTACCGGAAATACGGTGCAAGCCAAAAAAAAAAAAAAAAACTTCGGGGTCTGCCATTATATGCATGCTTGCCAAAAGTGTAACCATAAATCGCTTTTTTATACCGTAGGAGAGAACCACCGATATCTTGCGGGCTATGTATGTAGACTACTCTGTAGTTGTAGTGTCGAAAAGTAAAGCGTGTAAGAATGATAATGATAAAAGGCCAAAAAAAAAAATCTTTTCTATGCTGCACCACTTTTCTGTGTCTTTTTTTCTTCTGTGCTCTGTATAATAAAACGGGAAGCATTTCTTGATCTCGATCCTTTTCTCTTCCCTTCTCGGCATTCATTTATATATGATATGTATGTGGCATTCCCATATTATAATTTATAATATACCATCATATTATACCCTCCCAATTGTACAATGAAGACCTTATATATACTTATACATCACAAAATTCTATTGTTCCCAACAGTATACTTAATATTTATACATGGATGGTTGACTTGAGTTAATAAGGATACATGCAGAGATGGGGGAGGGAAGCAAAAAAAAAAAAACTGAATGAATTAACATGAAAGTAAAAGTGAAGCCATATATTTTCCCATTGTGTTCCCATCAGACATGCCAAGCTTAATGGCCTTGAGTTGTAATTGAGCTGATGTAGTGCGGTTTTTAATGCTTTGTTTGTTTAGACTGTCAACTATGTCATTTTAACTGAGTATGAATGGCATATCACAATGTAAAATGGTTTTTAAAAAAATGCGAGAATAAAAGCATATGGGAAATTCGTTGGGGTCATGAAGTTCTTTTTTTTCATTCATGAACAAGTGTTATTATGTTTGTGTAGTGTCTGCAGTTATATCTCTCTTTTTTGTTATTTTCAGCTGTCTAAATATGCCTCGTGCAGAGTAATAATAATACATTTTTCTGCTGCATTATTATTATTGTAACAGTTTTCAGGGAAGTTCATTTCTTATTGGTGGTGTGTGTACTTTTTTTTATATACTTTTGTTTGCTGTGTGACAGGTTGTCACACAATTTGGATAGATCATGCTTGGCTCTCTGTTATCCATTCCCTTTGTATTGCGTAGTCATCAACTACTATAATTTCCCAAATTATTCACGGTTTTTGTTGCGTAGGTACTATGTCGTGTGTGTGTCGTGCTTTTGTTTGGTGTTGTGTGGGTGGGTGCACAATGCACCGAAGGCTAATATTATGATAATGAAATGGAATGTCCATAAAAACATAATAAAAATAATAATTGAACAGAAAAAGGGGATGCAAGTAACTATTTCCTCTCAGGCTTGTGTTTTAATTTCATTAATTTGGCAAATTGGTGGGAACAAAAAGTGCAATTAAATGAGATAGCGTGTTTGACCATGATTACCTTTTAATTTAATTGGTATATATGTATGTATATCGAGTGAAAAATAGTTATAAATATGTAATAAATTAGTGACATGCAAAGTTTTAGTTTGCTAATGGAATATAGAGTGTGTGTAGTCATGTGCCTACATAAAAAAATGTACATTTTGAAGTGGCCAAATGTTTTTAATGTAGTGGAATCCCTCTATAAATCCCGCTTTCCATAAATTCCACATATATATCCTGGCCGCTTCCTCCCTCGAATTCAATTTCTCTTTTACAGTTGTTCTCTACTCTGGAAAATCAGGCTTTGGAAGAATGGATCTGTATGCGTAGTGCTTTATGCTGGATAAAGAACAAAGAAAATGTAGAGAAAAAAAATCTTGAGAAATAGAGAAAGGAGAGCTAAAGTAAAAGGTGAAGTGCCACTTTCTCTTTTTCCTGAAGAGTTTTTTTTCTCCATTTTTCTACGAGAGGGTCTCCAGTTCTCTTGTGACCATAAGATGTAGGATTCAAAGTCGCATTCAGTTTCAGATTCCTTAACTTATAATAATATATAAATAGTCCTCAGCTTTCTAGTCTTTCACGCTGGGTTTTCCTGGTGTGTGTATGTGTTGGCTATCTACAGCATCTATCAGTAGTCAGCATACCTTTTTATTTTATTTCTCCGGCTCACATGCGGAGTTAAAATGTCAAACTCAATTTTGTGCGACCAAAATATTAATACGACATTCTGGGAGAAAAAAAAGAAAGATTTTTTTTCTCTCTCTTCTACGGATATTTCCACTTTTACTCAGGAAGTTTGAGTCACATAATACAAAGCACTATACACAGGATGTATGTATGTATTTAGGCAAATGTAATAATGTAAACTCTGGTGTGTGTATGTGTTGGCTATCTACAGCATCTATCAGTAGTCAGCACACCTTTTTATTTTATTTCTCCGGCTCACATGCGGAGTTAAAATGTCAAACTCAATTTTGTGCGACCAAAATATTAATACGACATTTTGAGAGAGAAAAAAGAAAGATTTTTTTCTCTCTCTTCTACGGATATTTCCACTTTTACTCAGGCAGTTTGAGTCACATAATACAAAGCACTATACACAGGATGTATGTATGTGTTTAGGCAAATGTAATAATGTAAACTAGTGAATACGCAGTTTACTATGTAAAAGTTGTTGTGGAAGCATCTTTTTTGAAGATAGTTGGATTTGTGTCTGTCTTTTTGACGGGGAAAAAGGACACGTTGGCAAAAGCTCAGAGCAACTACTTTTCAATATAATATTTAGTTTTTTTATAGTTACATACATAGTTACGTACAAATGGTATAAAAACTGCCGATTATGGGCAAACTTTGGAAATGTTGTTCCTTGATGATGGCAGTTGTGGTGTGTTGGTTTGTGCGTACACTTCCCTTAAAATCACCTCCTCTCTGCTGCTGCTGCTGCTGCTACTACTACTACTACTCCTACTACTAGATTTATAAATAAATTTCTTTGTTAACAAGAGTTGTTTTAACCCCACTTATGATTATCATGCCCTCAGAAATATATACCTATATGTATATACGAGTAGTAGTAGTAGTAGTGTGGCCATTATAAGAATATAATCGATCGATCTACTCCCAAAAAAACTCTCTCTCTTTTGCTTCACCATCTTTCCACTTTTTCCATTAAAACCACGAAAGAAAAAACATTCACCAAAAAAACTCTCTTTTTGGCTTTTACTTTCCTCTCTTTTGGTTTTTTCTGTTTTCTCTCTGCTGCTCCACGCACGTCACATAAATATAAATATTGGCATTGTATATTAGGTGACTAGGTATTATAATTTATGTATGTATCTTTTAAATGACTGTGCGTTTTTTTATGTTTGTAGTGGATAGGCTCATTTTTAATACCTTCATAAAAACAGGAAGAGTTACAAGGCTGTAGTTTGTCAAGACTGCCACCACATGTCCGTTTACAAAGGACAAGGAACACGACCTCACTTCATCCATCCTTTTCGCAGCCAACCATCCATCCTTTCTCCTTCCATTTTTTCATGTTGAAAGGCTGTTGTACTTTCAAAATGGATTGTTAGATTTTGATATTATGGGTCTGCACGCTGCTGTTCCAAGAAAAGGATTGTGGTAGTAGCAGCAAGCAGCAGATTAATGGAAAAGCTTTTGGAACATACGTTGGCTCTTTCTACCGTTCTGTGTACACAAATGTTTGTATGAATCGACACGAAATCTTAAGTAATATACCACGGGATCTCCGAATCTCTTGAATGCATGTAGCTTCTATAACCAAAATGCATGGTTATATATATGCTATTTATAACGATACGTAGGTATTAATAATGTATATATTTATATGTACCAATGTAGTGCATAATATCAAAGGGAAAATGTGAAACGAAGTGATATATCGGGAATCGGGAATGGCGATGATGATGACGATATTTGTAGTGAGTGGAGCAATGTAGAGAGGTGCGAGGTAATGTATAGAGATAAGTAAGTGGTGGTGGTTCATCGACAGTCAATTCATTCTGATTCACTGCACTCACGCACGGCTATACGACAAGGAGCATGAAAAGGAAATAAGAAGGAAGTACTGATGTTCTCTTATACTCTACCCAACTGACATGAACATGGCGTGAGTAAAAAAAAGGGAAAGATGTGCGTATGTACCTAGAGGCACGAGTCTATATATATATGTAAATGAAATGTAAAGGAAAAGTGGAATAAAAGCATTTTAAAAGCTCATTGATGCATGTATAACGGGAAAGATGGTGTCCGTCCTCAGAAAAATCAGACCCACTTGAAGTTGACAACTTCTCTCAAAATATATACAGTCCGCAGCAGGATACAGTTGAAACATGAGTATTTGTTTGTAGCCAATTTGAAATACAGTAATCCAGTGTAGTACATGGACATGGACATTCCTTTGGCACTTATGAATTGCACAGTAATAACATGTTTTAGGGTCATATTAACAATGCGCGCTATAGCATTTGCTCATGCTCGAAAATAAATTTGATATACATTTTAAATGGAGAATTTTGCTTATGAGCTTGTACTTTGTACCAACCTTCCAAGTTGAAACCAACTTTTGGTACAATTTGTACTTTGTTATATGCGGTTAGCCGGTTTAATTTAACTCATGTAAAATGTAAATAAATATGCATGGCTACTCACGCACGCAGCATTGCTCATGTCAGAAAAGTCTAAACATTGTAGCTCATTCATAATAATATTTACTCGAACTGAGCGAACGAAATTCATGATGAGCTAATTCACGCCTACAACCTACTACTACTACTCCATTAATAATATTCCTCCCTTTGATACTGATCATAAAAAATGAAATAGTATTTATAGACTTACAATAATAACGACATAATATATTTGTGTTATGAACTTTGAACATGGTTTTTAAATATTTTACTTACCATTTTCAAAATTATATGTACAATGTATGATTTTTGTTGTTTATTCGTATTCCAGTAACACACACACACACACTAGAGAAAACGTCAGAAGAAATGGGATTAACCGTCGTAATGCTAGTATATTTTTTCTTTGCTGATTTTATTATTGCTTTACTTATCCCCTGGGATAAACATTAGCTACATGCGCTCGTCAATCTTTTGAGTTATTTATTTTTTTGCAGCAGGTGTTGGAATTGGAAAAATGTAGGTCATCATCAAAATCATATAATCTTGCTGCTTTCACTCACTTTATATAAACATGTATTCACAATGGAAAGCAATCATCATCATCATCATTTATACAACAGCAAAAATTCCAGAGCACTTGAACATTTTATGTTAAATGCATGCCAATATTTATGTTCATGTCGAACAAAAGTTTTTAATACTGTAATAATAACAACCGGTTAGGAGCGCAACAATAGCACTTACTGCTGCCGATGCATCAGAATAATAAAACGTGACATGTTGTTCTTGTTGTTTTGTCGAAGGAGAAAAAGAGTTGGTCAAGTTATCCTTGCAAAAAAGAAAGACATTGGATTATTATTGACTGCGCAAAAAAGAAGAAGAATATTTGCTTTCTTGTTGTGCTAATAGATATTGACTAAACAACCAATAGTAAATCCTCTTTCTGGGCTCTGGTCAAAAAAAACAACAACAGATTGCCTCTTTTTCCAGGCAACACACCGATCTTCTTTATTATCTCAGTGAAGCGTCATTGATGTGTACTTTCTCCCTAAATTATGTATAATATCACCTGTTCCATTCACTCTGTCCCACTGTATTATTAATTTTGATTCACTTCACTCACAACACCACCGTCCATATAGAATAATATGTATGTATGTTGTATGTATGTAGGTATAAGTTGTTGTACACATAATATTTACAAGTTTGTAGTTGTAGTAGTGGTAGGCAATGTAATCTGATCAGAAAAGAAAGCCCTTGAGGAAGCAGCTAACACCACCTTTGCTACCAGCATCACCACCAGCATGTACAACATTTTTAAAAACATGTACCTTTTCTTCTACTCACATAAACAAACAACAAACAGGTAAAGTATATGTATCTCTCTAGTTTGTATGTAGCATGTATTTTTTTTAATCTGCTGTGAAAACTGAAACTCGGTTGAAGTGATAAAAGAGATCAATGAGGATGAAATAAGAAGGAAATGTGAGATGAGTGATTGTCCACTTTTTTTTTGTTCAGGAAGTTAAGTAGGTTTTGTTTGCGTGTTGTTGTTGACGGCTTGTATATCTCTGTGTACACCGTTAAAAGAAGGGGATTGAGTTCCTCTGATCCGTGATTCTATATCAGATGACCACATCACCAAACAACACACCATCACCACAAATATGTAACCAATGTACAGCTCAAATTGGCATGTCTTTTTTCAGTACTATTGTGCGTGTGTACACTATTTTTGCAGGGATTATTTTTTTTAGATGGATGTTTGTGTGATAATAACAAACATTTAAAAAAGAAGGAAAAAACGCACACATGGACACACGTTCATCACACACGACACACCACTGGAGGACAACCAGCACTGCTGGAGAAACTCTCTGGACTAAAAAGATATATATATGTGCCACTTTACATGCTCCCAATACTTCCAGCTCTTTGTAGTATAATATTTGTTTGTGTGTGTGTACGTACGGAGTACTACATAAATGCATACACAACATTTAACGGTACAACAATAACTACAGCATACACACACTGGAAGAGAGAGGAGAGAAAAAATGTTCCAGAGGAATGCAAGACAAAACCGTGTAGCGGTGTATAAAAGTATGTACGTCAATCCTGAAAGGAGCATTGTGGAATAATATATAGCGGTGGAGGTGGAAGTAGTAGTAAAGTAGTAGTAATTCTTGAAACAAGTCCAATGACAGTGGCGTTCCTTCTCCGTGATTCACGAAAAAGGAGAAAGTAAGCTTCGCTGCCAAAATCCACTTTCGAAAATACGCCACTGCCTCCTTTGCCTAGCTCAATAGGGCGATATAGCTTCTTTCACAAAAATTCTCTCTCATTTTTCTACCATCTATTCCATTTTTTTCATTCCACAATTTGTTTCTAATATGCATCCATTCCACATACATGGGAATATAGTATACAAACGGCAACAAGGGTACATAATGGAATCATCATCATGATGTTGATAATGATCATCATCGAGCTATATAGTAGTAGCGAGCTAGCTGGTACTACCAGTGTACGTACATGGAAGAGTTACTACTACACACATAACCGTCGTAGCAAAAGCAGCTTCTCTCTTTTTTTTCTTTCTGGGTCGAGTTTGCGGGATGGAGGATCCCTCCTCTGACTTCCTTGTGTTGCTGCTGCTGCTGCTGTTAATATGTGTGTATACGATACTCCACTCCGAGAGAGTCTGCGAAAGAGAGAGCAGAGAGAAGAGACGAAGAAATCAGTGGAGCGTATACAGGAGCGTTTGAGAACGACGTAAAAGAATAGGAATACATACAGTAGTAGTAAGATTAGAACATGTATAACATCATAAGGCGAAGCATAGGCATAGCACACGGATTTTTTTTTGAAGGGAGAAAGAGCAAAGAAGAGTGAGTGAAACAACTAAACAATCTGGAACAGAGAGTGAACAAGGAGAAGAGGAAGACGAGGATGAGGAGCACGAAGCATATAAGTGAGCTCGTTTTATTACTATAATGCCCACATTTTACCACGACGGAAAACTTTTTTTTTCAAGAAAAGATGAAGAGCCGTTATGCAGCGACGAAAATGTGGTGCACCATGTTATATAGCTATATACTACTTACTACTACAACTACTACTACATGTTAAGTTGAGAAAGGAATCTAAAAAAATCATGTCAACCAAAAAGCAAAGTAAAAAAGGAGGCAAAAGTTACAAAAGCGTTATTATTCGTTTCGTTCGTTTGCCTCGTACTTTTTTTTATTTTTGCTTCTTCTCCTCTCTATTTCTTATTTTCTTTGGTATCTAGATGGAAATTTGAGTAGAGAGAGAGACGGTTGCTGTGAAAATGGAATATCATAATGTAATAAATGCGCTCCATATTCAGAGAAAGAGAGCGAGAGAGAGAGGGAGGGAAAACGGATAATTTTTTTTTGTGGAGATGGAAGTTGTTGTTGTTGGAACATTGTACTCTCATAATCAGCGACAAGGCTGTGGCTGCATAAATTTTTCTTGCTAACTCCACGTCCGGTAAACCAAAACATAAAAATAGCCAGAAACAACAGAGCCGTTGGTAAAATGCAAAGTGTGTAGCCCAAGTCCAGAAATAGAGGAACAGGAAACTCGACAATCTGATTCAAGCAGCAGCAGCAAACATAAATACAGCACTATAAGAAGACGAGCATGGAAGTTGTAAATAAAATAAACAAACAAAACAGAAAAAAGAAAGCATAATAAGAGAATGGGATATAATATAAAAAGGAAACAATATAGGTTGTTATTATTATGAAACTAGCAGAAAGCTCAAGTAGTTATGCGATATGATAATAATATGGAAAGAAAATGTTGAAATAAAAATTTGGAACGTGAATATAAAATGAGCAAGCGGAATATTAGAATATGAGTATGCAAAAATATTACAACAGACAGACACACAATGAGATGAGATTGAACCGGAAAAATAAAGATATGTCTGTTTTGATATGCACTATGACAAGTAGCAAAGATCAGAAAGAAAAAATAATAATTTAACAAAAGTCTGTGGGTAGCAGACTTGCTGCTGTTTTCAAAAAAACATACTATAAATGTATATATCTGTGTAGCGTCTCATGTCATGCCTTAATATATTTTTTTATTCTCTTGGTTCGTTGCTCTGTTCATTGCCGTCTCTGGCTTTTGTGCGTAGTTCTTAAGTTTAAAAAATTTAAAGAAAAAAAATCATATCCTGAATTTAAAAAAAGAATATGATCTGTGTGTATGGGTTTTTTATCTTGTCATTGTCCCCGTTCATTCCTTTTATTTTGAAAAGTATGAAATAAAGTTTGGTCCAAAAGAATATGACTTTTCCATTTAACTCCAATTTTTACCCTTTTTATTGGTGGTAGTTGGAAAAGAAAATTGTGCGAGGCTATGGTTTTGTTTCTGAGTGCGATAATATTCCCAATGTGCTGTTTCATGTATTGTTATTACATATTTTGTTACGTCTGTTTGGGTTACAATGTGTGTATCGTACATCAACCTCAATGGAAATTTCTATAACATACCAAAAGGCCGGAGAACAATAAAATAATCCACCAAATACCAAAATATACAAAAGTAGCAAAAGAGAAAATTCTTGGAAATTGAAAAAAAACAATGTGTTTAAAAAACATGTAAAAAAGGTCATTTGTATGTCATTTGTATTTCTAAATCCACATAGTACAGAGCTTAGAAAACCCGATCGAACTGTTTTTTTCCAGGATATAGCATACATTTTTATGGCAAGTTTATGACGCTTTCACGCACACTCGTGAAGGTGAAACTCACAATCTCATGCACATTAAACGGTATCAAGGTATCTGAGATTTTATGCACCTGGACATGACATGGACTGACAGACCAAAAAAGCTATATTTATATTATTAATAATAGGCTTGTTTCCCTTTTTATTGTGCAACTAAATAGCAATAATAATTGTTGGTAACTACATTTTTGCTCCTTTTATTTCGTGAACGTGAGATACAAACTCTCCAGACCAGGCCAGTGAAGCGTGTAACGAGAACAAGACCATGCAACTTTTGTCGCCTATCACGTAGGTACGCACATACAAAACATACATACTACTACATACACATAGGTACTTATTGTATAATATGCCAAGAATCGGATTAGAGCGACTTGCACTGTAGCAGTAGTAATAGTAGCGCAGATTTTTCATGGTAGCATTCCTATACTGTGTTTTACATGGCTCCTGGCTTGTGTCTCTGATGATTTTACTACGCATTTACAACTTCCTCCCACTCTTCTCCCTATTTTCCTAGAGAATAACATAAAAGAGCGAAAATGGTACTGTCAATTGAACACCAGGACGAAACGAGCCAGTGTGACATCAACGGCATTGTAATGGGAGGATGTGAGCGTATAATAGTAACGCATAGCACTAAAATAATATTACACACAGATTAAGCCATTTAATTCGGAGATGTAGTAGTAACCTTTCTCTTGGTAAACTTCCTGCTGGCAATGAAACAATTTGTTATGTTCAATTACACTACGAGATGTTCTTTGGATGCAAATTTCGAATTTTTAGATGTCAGTATTTATGTACACACACAATATATATATTTAAGTATATAAAATCTAATAAGTATCTTATCTTGCTTTTCAAACACAAAACCAAGACACCAACCGTTTTATTTTCTTCCTCGACTAAAACCGTCAAATCTATCCCCGTTGTAGACAAATTTCAATTTTCATGAAATAATTTACAGCAATCATCACCCGGCGATTTTCATGAATTGTTGCCCATTTCCTCACAATCACATAAATAACTGAAGATTTTAGAATCATGTTCCCTTTTATGGTCCCTCCGTGCCATATTTTGAGATAATGTAGACTGACCATGCATGTGTACTACAAACATGGCTGCTAACAATGAAAATGAAAATAGTAATAATTTATGTATGTGTATGTGCTTGGCTGGCATATTTCATAAGTACAAAAAAAACTCTCCACGATTTCCCCACTCTTTCTTGTTTAATAATTTGTAGCGCATACGTAAGTAGTACTCGTGAAGTATGTAACTACATGCGTAGCAAATACATAAATAACAACAAAATGAAAAAAGTTTTGTAAACGAGTTTGTAAACACATACATTCCCCATGTGCATGTATGTTGTACCTTTTGATGTCCGCCGTTGTTGTTGCGTTTGTGCAATCCTTGGTTTTGTTGATATTGTTATTAAAGCCATTTTACAGGACGAAATTGTGGGAACGCAAGTAAATCGAAGAAAATTGGAAATGGAGAAAGTATGTATGAGCAGAAGTGGGTCAGTGTGTATGAATCTCAAAAGCAAGCTTTTATATATTCCATGCAATGCATATACATGAATGAATAAGAAAGAATGAAGAAAAAAAGTTTTTGTAGTCGAATGGCTCCAGAGCTTGAGAAGTCTAGCATCACATAGAAATATATTTCAGAGAAAAAAAAAATATGAAATGATCCAACAACATGTTCTCTGCTTTTTATTGCGATGTAAGCAAAAAAAATGGCATGAAAACGTAGCGTGACCAAAACGAATTGAAGGCTGTCGTAAAGTCCGGGTACGTGATTTGATAAGTAAAGCAGTCAAGATAGTATGGGCCCCCACCCAGGTACGTGTATGTTGTATGTATATGTGTGTTGTAAATTGCTGCTGGTTGTTGTCGTTGTTGTTTTTAGGACTCCTAACTCAGGAGTAACAAAAGTTAGGTTCTTATTGTTTTTGACTGAGCAAGAGTACAAAAAGAGACAGCAACAGCAGCAGTTGTTGTTTTGATAAAACGATGGATGCGTGAGTTTGCGTTTAAATTGCATGTATCATCATCATGATGGAAGAAAACTTGGTTTATTATTAGTTTATTTATATTTACTTTACAACAACTATGATGATAACATTTTGGTGCACACAAAAGTATAGAGTTTATTTGTTTTTGTTACTTACTCCTAAATACTGTATCATGTATGACAATTGACTCATCTTCCGGTAGCACAAGCATACCTCTTTGGTCTACCAATTTATTTATTTTTTAGCCCATTGAGACACAGAAAGGAGGAACGAGGAAGGAGTATAAAAAAAACTTTTTATGAGAGACCAGAGAGAAGTAACTGCCATTTAGTATGTAAGATAAGTAAAGTGAATCAGTTATAAAGTACGAATAATCATTTTTCAAGCGTTTTTATGACGGCTGCACATTTTGGTAATTTTTTGCCAATAGATTATATATGCATGAGTATATGAAAGGTTTTGCTCGAGTGCTGAAAAAAAATCTATTTTTTTATTTGAAAAAGTAATAAAATGTTATCAAATGTTTATTTCCCGTTTTCTGACCTCCCCTGCTTTCACATGTCGATTTCAACTGTCGATTGTTCATAACAACCCATATAGTAATTTCCTTACGACACTTAATCCTGGTAAGACTGCCAGCAGCAGCAGCAGCAGCAGCTATGTTATATGTGTAGGAAAAGAGTAAAAGTTGTGCAGGAATTGTGCAAGGAGGAGTGTGGTGGTGAAACCGGAATGAATGAGCATGAGACCAGGTCGTGTAGATGGGAAGTGAAAGGAAAATAAGAAGGCGACAGTATAGTTGTGGGAGTGAGAGAAAAAATATCTGTTCCACTTTACTTTAGCTCTCGCCTTCCGTGGCTTAACCTTCCATTTACTTAAATGTATGAAAGTGAGAGGCAAGGTATGTTGATGTTCATGTATGTATACGTTGTCGTCGAGAACCGCCGTACCTTTCCGAGAAGTGCATGAACTTTCAGAGTGAGGAAAAACAGAGATGCAATTTATAGCCGTCAACAAAACATCACCACCACCACCACCTTTTTCCTTTGTTTATCATACCTTGAATTTTTGATGCTTCAAAGGATCATAAAGACTCAGCCACCATGTCTCCATCATGACCCCATGGTTCTCAACCTTTCATCCGAATTTTTTACTTTAAACCGGTAAAGTGCCAAATAAATATGCTTGACATTTATGCAGTCCATTCTAGTGCAAAATCACTGATATTAAACATGTGGCACTTCCGGATAAATTGTATTTATTGGGGTGCATGCTGTGTTTTAGAGTTCAGTACTCATCAATAATTCCGCCAGGTAAAGTGTTTTGAACTTTTTACATGATTTATATATTTGCAATTTGAATACATTTGGGTCTACCCACAATCATAATTGAATATAAGCCTTGTGTCAATTATCGAGGTAAAAATAAATTTGCAAAAGCAGCAGCTCCAAGCACAAAAATTATGTGTTTATTTGTGACGAAAAGTAATTTTCCATTGAAACGTTATTTTCAACAATTTAAAGTGTCTTATCGTTGAAGGTATATAATGGAGTGAGGATCCCGTAATCCATAATCACTGTATCTTATTTTATATCATTCGGCAACAAACGATTAATTTTCAAGTGAAGGTTTATAATTTGAACGGAAAAATCCAGAGTCCATCACCGACGAGTTTGTCGCAAATAGACAGGGCCACCAAAACATAATACATCACCACCAATACCACCATTAGACATTTTAATCTTTAATCGAGCACCAATGATGCACGGATCTTGACATTTTGTTTACCTTAACATTTAGATAGATACACACTACACCACCATCATTACATCATTATTTTGAACACTGTGAGTTTTTGTTTGTGATGAAAAGATATTAAGTCAATGTCACATGGGTTGAAGTAACAACATCATCAATAAGCACAAGCTCTCCAATGTCAGTGGAAAACAGTGGTAGTGTGATGTACAATGCAACAAAAATGTTAAACAGAAGTGGTTTTGTATTATTATTATTAATAATAACAACAAGAGCACTTTATTTACGCTGACTGGAGGATGAATCCACCACGGATACTCCTTTCCAACGACATCTCAACTTGTTAACATGTCTTTCGTTGATGATGATCCAATCAAGTAAGCATGGTGTATTTTTTGTGTGCTCAACATGATATAGATCATGTTCAACAAAATCATGGACACGGCCACTCATGGTTCACTATGATAATAAGACAATTTGATGTTAATCATCACAATAATCATGAAATAGATAAATCATTATTGTAACAAAGGCGTATTTATTTGCTTTTCTTTTTCATGTATATAGTTTATTTTTTCAGTCCGCAGATTAACCATTTTGAAATCATGCAGTTTTTGCATGGGTGGTTCAGAGGCAGTTTTTTTTACCAAGAAGAGCAGCAGATTAATAAAAAAATCGTACAAAGTTTTTGCACGTTCTAGCGTTATCATGATCATATAAGTAATAATCAAACTTTAAAAATAGAGAGAGTTAACTGCGCATAGTTTTAATAAATATCACACTTCGGAACGGAGGGGGCAGAGGGGTTTATGAAAAAAAAGAAGAATTTTGTGCAGTATTGGATTTTGTTTGGCGTGGCATATGAAGAGACAGGTTTTGCATTTATGCGAACACAGATACTATACTGGACTGCTGCTGCTGGAGTGATGGTGTGAGATAGCGTAGATTAGCATAATAATCATTATTATCATCAAAACGAGATTTAGTGTCAACATTCTTTTGATTGTCTAGCAAGTTCAGTATAAAGGTGCAATGTAAATTTGCATAATTTATTAGCACATATTTTTTCCTACACCTCACAGTATAATAAAAAGGATTGGCGTAGTGTATCGGTATCTAGTTATTTAAAAAAAAAATGTATATGACACTGAGGTTCAAGTTTATTACTTACAACAATTCGTGGAAAATACGTGAATATTGAATCGCAATTTGTTTGAAACCTAGCCTCCTCCTCCGGACAAGTTTAAGTTTTTGTAATGATCTTTGTTCGCATGCAGGTGTCATTGAATCATAATCATTGTAGAAATCAAAGCGCAATAATAAGCTAAAGGATCCGGGTGGTTTTATTTTGGAATTACCAATATTTTTTTTAATATACCTACATACATAAACTTGAGTATCCATTGTTATACAAGGAATGGAAGAGTTGGAAACTTTGGAATCTCATTTTTACAACACGTCGAGTAAGAATGCACCTTGGAATCAAACAACTACCCCTGATGATGGGGTCGAAGAGGAATGGGATTGGCTATGGGGGGAAGAGGCACCATTCCGTTTCCCATTCAGCTTCAAAGTGGCTGCACACATTCTCTACAACGTTGTTATGATTTTGGGGCTAATTGGAAACGGATGCGTGCTGCTTATCTTTTCTTTGAGGAGACGCCCATTTCGGAAGTTACCCACCCCCTTGTTAGCAAATCTTGCTGTGGGGGACCTTCTCATAACTATATTCTGCCTGGAAACAGGATATCTCTCTTTATTGTGGCAGTACTGGCCATTTGGAAAGTTTTTGTGTTTTGCGCTAAGCCCTGTGAAACCGATTGCCGTTTTTGTTAGTTGTTACACACTCATTGCTCTGTCCGTGGATAGATACTTGGGGGTGAAGAATCCACTGAAAACGGGCGTGTTGTCAAAAGAAAAGGTTAGATGGACTATTGGGATCATTTGGGTATTGGCTGTTTGTACCAGTTTACCGACAGGATTTATTACCGCATATGAAATACATTTGCTTACTGGATTACCAAGATGTGGGGAGGTAAGACGACTTTAACAAATTAGTTTGTTTTGTATATCAATTCCAATTTATATTAAGATATTTTGGAATACATTGCACCCTTGGCTAATTTAATAACCCTTGAATTTTGGAATCGCGATTAATGCTGAGCACTAAGAGAAAATTTGAGAAACATTTCCGAGAAAGATTTCCTCCATTTGTTGTGATTGGGAGGTATCATGATAATATCATTATGACTTCTTTATTGCAGTACGCGTGGGAGTCCGAACTTAACGAGAAGATTTACGATTTGGCTTTAATAACCCTTCAATTTTTCGCACCTTTGTTGGTCCTGGTTTACACCTACACCCGTATATCCATGGTGGTTTGCAAGAATCGTGTACTTCGTCATAGGATGACTCAAGGAACATCACCACGTCGGAAAAGTCTCCGGGTACTCAAATCAATAAACTTGTGCAACATTTATTGACTAAATATTTTTCTATCTTATATAAAAGATATGTTCATGTGAAATTATCGCAAAATCTTGTTACTGTTTCAGACTATCAGAATGAGTCTGATGGTTGTAATGGGCTACACTCTAGCATGGCTTCCCTACAATGTAGTTGCCCTGCTGGCGAAATATCACCGTGAGCTGGGGGAATCTGATCATTTCCCGTACATCTTTGTCGCATGTCATTGGCTGGCCATGTCACACTCTGTGTACAACCCAATAATTTACTTTTGGCTAAACGACTCCTTTCGGAACACCGTTTTAGAGCTATTTTGTCGAAAAAAAGCAAGGGAACGACAAAGATTAAGCTCGACTCTCTTTTCCTGGAGAACCAGTAATGCATATACAAATGGAAGAACGTCCAGCATCAGTAGAAATTCTGGTAGATTAAAAAGATTCCAATCCCCATCTGAATGCAGTTCAATAAATCCTTGTTCCCCTTGCGCCCCGGTTTGGAAGCTTACTAACAGCCCGAGTGAAAACAGCAATGAGCCGGATGAAGAAACAATGATTATAATTTCCAACGGAGAAACCGACAATACAAGTCAGGAGACTATTCAAGAAAATCTTGAATAAACTTTATTTTCTTGGACAATGGCAAAAAGAAAGAAAACATTTATGGGGAAAAATAACTTAAAATCAATTATTATTAATGGTGTAAAAAAATGTAGCATGATGATGAATTTTCACTACTTAGTAGGGGTGCGGTTGATGGACTCACTTCGACTTTTAGATCGTGTCAGTGATCGTCCAAAAATTACCGTCTCCTTCTCCATCTTTTTCATTCGTTGTCGCCTCACACACACGGCAATAATTGCGATTACTATTATGATAAACAACAGTACTCCAATCACAATTCCAGCTATTTCACCAGGATGAAGATCCTCCAACTCTCTAACATCCACAAGACACGCATAAGGCTGAAAAAATAAGTCGGTTGCGATGAACTGAACGTGGGGGTTGCAACATGAAGATTTAAGATAGACACGAACACGAGCATGATTGCCGGGTTCAACGAAGAGACCCTCTGGAATCGATGTTATCTTTTTGTAGCCTTGATTTACAATTGTGGCATATGCGGTCCACTCATGGCGGAAGCATTCGTCAGGTGCTGTGCGATAGCGACAAGTGCCGTATACCTCCCGTTCGAAGCAGAGTGGAGTGCCTGGTCCCGTGTTGGGTCCCGGGATGAAATCCTTATTAAGAGATTAATTAAAATTGTAATAGTAGCCTTTGTACGCAATTGACAGATAACTAGATTTTATTATTCAATCAACTTAATTCAAATAATTACAAAAGTTCTTCCCTGCCCATCCTGTCTTTTCTCACGGATCGCAGTAGAAGAGGCTTCTGAATCACTTTCATTGAACACTGAAACTTTTTTTAATAAAATAATTTTTATCTTTAAGTAAAAAAAATACACAATTTATCATTTTGCACATGCTTGAAAAACCAAATTAAATGTAAGTATACCTTGACTATTTGGATTGTTATTGGATTCGGACAGAGAAACCTTGTTGAAGCTTATTGCTAAAATTGTACAAAAATGTATTGCAAATAGAACAAATGCTGAAAGTAAGAGCCTCATTTTTAACGAGAGTAAAAAAAACACTTGACACTTAATTTTTTTATACTGATAATTTCAATAATACACTGAAAATATATGTTCTTAACTGTCAAAGGTTAGGGGATATTGAGACTTGACTGCAACATGGTCTACCTGCACTGAAAATTGTATTGCATTCAAATAAAAATTAATATGCACGCGAGAAGTTATACCTGCAAAAGTATTTTGCGTTGTGACATTGCACTATGATCTGCGGTTACAAAGATAAAAAGGGATTTAGGTCGCCAGCAAATCATTATGTACATATACCTACATACATGTAAATACAATGATATTGCTTTTAAACGTTTTGCTGTTATTTGTTTAGCTTCGTTGGTAAGTTCATGATGTCAGCGGCTCTTGTTTGGCATCATTACGTTTCCCGCAGATGACAATATATTATATTCTTTACATTTCTTTCATGTATGCATGCATTACGTATTATAATAATTGTTATGCAAGATCAGATAAATATCCAGAAAAACAACAAAAGAACCGGATGTGTTTCTCAATTTGATTTTTTTTTAGAATTTATAAATTATCGAACGTGCCAGAGTATGTGAATGCACCTACACATAATATGTACATTCTACTTTTACAAATACTTACGTTTACATTACATTATGCTGTCTTTACATGAACGCGTACAGGGATCAACCATTTAAAAAAAATGATGTGTAAAGATATGGAGTTCCTGAGCATATTAATGAGAAACATTCCAGGTAATTAGTAGAGGATTAAATTTTATTGTTCATACTAAACGCATAGGAAATTTTCCTATAAAATCCCAAATGGTGAGGTAAGTGTAGACTGACACAGTTAGCTCTTTGGGCGTGACTTTGCATACGCGAGGTATTATCCAATGACTAGTTGCGTTTCCTTTCATTTACCACCTGATAGTTATTTTTTTTAAAGCGTAAAACCTGCAATACAAACTTAACATCAAACTGAAATATTTCATTACTGCCATTTTTGTATACATTAATGAAAACGAGCTCCTCTATGAATCAATCTTTGCCGACTAATGAGTCATTAAATCGCATCCAAAATTTACAAAAAATCGATAAAGCACGCTCCGCTCAACGGTAATTGTAAGGTACTATATATAATGTTTACCAACTACATAATGTTTTATGCTTGATAAAATATTTAATATTTAAAATATTTAAGTAAAATAATTTCAGAGAAATACACACGTACTACTGTCCCTGTGCATTGAAAGTTATGTAGGTATAATATGTACATTCAAAATATGTAATGCATGCATGACTAATGAAATGGCGCTATATACTCAAATTCATGTCACATTATTATGAGGACCAGGACCTGCTTACATTTTTTTTTACAAAGAAACAAATTTTCATTCTTACTTTCATCTTGCCATTCTGTTTTTCACTCAATGCATTCTCAGTATTGTGTAACGTTTGTTTTTTATATTATCTCAGCAGATGAACAAATATTTGCTTAAAAAGGTGTAAGTTAAAACATAAGACATGATGAATTGCATATATCATCATCTCCATTATTTCAAGGATTCTTATGAATTTTATAATGATCAGTGTTTAGTCTGCCTTCTTTGAAAAGCCGACATTTAACAGCCTTGTCAATTTTCATTTTAATATGATTTTGATGACATAACCACACAACGCGTCGCAATAAAAAAACAGAATGTATGAAAAGGCTTGGATTGCAATTTTGTAATATATTTTAACATATATGCATGCATGGATTATGGCAATAATGGCATCCTACCATGTAGAATTGCAATGTTGAATGTAATTTTGGGATTTACTGTGACTTAATTTTAGAAACAAAATTAGTAAAATTATAGAAATTAATAAATTAAACAATATATGGTTCATAGGAAAATAAAGTACGGCAGATTCTTCATAGTTCAAGTTTAATATCGCGTCATTTTCTTTATCGTTTACCAATCCTTTGAATCTTTATTCAGGCTGATTTTCTCTATTTAAATAAAATCATACAGGAGGCGTTCAACTTATCACTACCTAATAACTTTGTTGTAGATTGAATATGGAATATTTTTTAGAAACACTTTTGTAATATGGACATGTTATACTATCGTGGCTCTTGTCCTGGCAAAATTACATGGTAAATAATAGTTTTTCATTTCACCAAAAGGTTTATCCATTTGAAAAAAAAAGTATTAAAAAATAAAATAAAACAAAAGACTATGGATTCGTCGATTACTTTACGTCGATGATGTTCGTGCGTGTCATTTGCCATATTAGATATACTGAGAGCGTATAGTCATAATTTCCGGTTAATCTTGGGTTAGCATTACTGTGACTGTAAGAAGCTCAAGCTCGTTGATGAGATGATGATACAGAATGTACATGAATGTAGATCAGAGATGGAAGAAACGTGAGCCTGATGATGATAAGTTTTGAATCTGCGTCTAGTAGATACTTATCATTGCAAAACTGAAACACAGCTGCTGCTGCATGTTGTATCTGTCCGTTTCGGTTTCTTTGAACAAGGAAAATAATAAAAATACATCGAGTTGAGTGTCAACTCTGGAACCGTTTTATAATCTTCCTCGTTTAAAAAAAATCTTAATCATTTATTCAATGTCACTTACTGTTCATTTGCAAAAGAGGTTAGAGCCCGTTGTTTCTTGGGAAGACATTACTTGTCTCCTTTGGCATAATGGAATGCTGTTCAGCACAGTTACAAGCAGTTACGACACATCCACAGGATGTAATGGAAAAGTCAATGTAAGCACAATATTGTACTTATAGACATCAAAGTTGATTATTATCACAACATTCCGTGCTGTGTCTAGTTACACACTCTTGTTATTAATATCCCATATTTTACAAACGATGACATTTAAAAATTAATGTACATAGGTATGGGACAAAGATTTAAACTCAGTTGGCGAGTTCCAAGCACATCAATATGGTATATATCATATGTGTTCCGGTCCTGGTGATACTATTTACACTTGTGCGTCTGACTCAACCATTTGTCATTGGCAATGTCTGTCATCATCATCCCAGCCGTCATCCACTTCCGTCATACATCAGTTTAAACGACTCAATGTGTTAAGGGGGCATTTAGAGCCCCCTTGGAAAATGCAGTTTTTTAACAACAAGCTTTTCTCAGCGGATGAGTTGGGTGAGGTGAATGAATAGAGATACATACCTAATACATATTTTTACACCTGACTCTATGCGTACATGCGTTATGACTTTATGACTATGAGGCAATAATTGTAAAATATATGTAAAATTGTATATGTATGCATATTATATAGTTTAATTTTATATATAATATGCATTATTTACAGATTCGCTTGTGGGAAAATGACTGCTATGTGGGTGTAATGGAAACTTATCAGGAAATATGGGATATGATTGTTATTCCCAAATGTCTGTTTACCGTTCGGAATCTAGATGTCACTCTTACAACAATCCCAGAGGATGGTATTTTTTTTACAATAATGCAACTTATAGGTATTTTTGTTCCATGAGATTTATTTTGTATTTGATGTGTGTAGATCTTACGAAGGCTTGCTCTATCAAAAATACATTTCCAGGCCGTGGACCTCTCTTTATCTCTGGTGATCGAATCGCTTGTCTGCATAGAACTAATTTTGACATTTTGGTGCATTCCATAAACGAAAATAGAAATCCACTGTTGAAAGTATTAAATGTAAATGCAAAAACGGTCCACTTCAATGAATTCAATTTTGAATTTTAATGTTATTTTGTTTTAAAAATGTATGTCAATTATTTTTAATAATTCACAGGGTCACAATGCACTAGTGAATGGATTTGCTGGCACTGGCAATGAACCCATATTGTTCAGTGGAGATTACGAGGGAAAGATCATTGCTTGGGATCTCAAAGAGCTTAAAAAGATTACAGAAATTTGTATGAAGGAAAACGGTTGCATAAACGCGATGGCTTACGAACCCGTGAGTAAAGCACTCTATATTGCTCAAGAAAATAAATTTCTGGCAAAACTTGTGTTTACGGAGAATTGTCAGTAATAAAATTTCTCTTAAATGCTCAAAAAATATACAAGAGTGACTACATTAACGTGACAGGGTTGTGTAATTTTATCCGGTGCATTATTTACCATTTCTACGCATTATGACACCCAAAAGTATAAAAAAATATAGTGACTGAAATGATTAGACTGCGTATCAAACTGATACCATCAATCATGCAAACATATACATACGGTACCTACATACATCAGTATAGCACATTACGTAAATTGAAAATTAACGTTATTTACGATCGTGTTTGATTAACTTAATTTTGGTGACGTTCCAACAACAAAAAATGTTTCTTTGAAATAAGAGAAGGATGGATGCTTCAAGAATTTTCTCTTCGCAAAAAACCGAAGTGGACCGACTACTCAATTAATGGAAATATCTTAGCAAATGTTCTGAAACAAAAAAAAAATCTCAAAACAAGACGGTCATGCCATATCCTTGCACTCTATAAATAGGTTTGTGTGCCTGTCTCACTGCCAGAACAAGTGTGTCAGGAGTAGCATTATATAATATACACAAAAACTAAAGGTAATCCAAAAACTAAGCAATATTTAGCAACAAGAAAAAATGTAGCTTTGAGACCGACCAGTAAACTTGACACATGCCTCGTGATTATACACGATGATATAGATAGTTAAAACCAGCATCACAATAGTAACTCTTGATATTTCGTTTAACAAAAGGAATTCTTCTCAACAAAATAAACACCTAATAAATCATCCTTGTAATTTGGTGGCGGTTTTTATACGCAGTGCAAATAATTAATTATACATAAATACACACACAAGGTATATTATTAGCATTCCATATTGCGTCATTCAATTGCAATGCAGTTGGTCTGCAAATTGGGTGAGAAAGAAAAGGTTCCAGGAGAAGATTGGGACTCGTTGATGTGGCACAACGGAAAATTGTTCAGTGGCAGTTATTTCAATGGGAAAATTAAGGTACAATAAAATGTATAATAAAAACTTTATGTATTTATAATGTAAATTTGATATGACCTATCAATGCGACACCCAAGGATTATATCCATGTGATGTACATATTTGCATAATATCATTTTTCCTTTATAGGTTTGGAGTGCAGACCTGAAGCCCATAACCGAGTTCCAAGCACATGACTATCCCATATATCATATGACACCCGGAAACGGAACAACCTTTTTCACATCCTCTTCTGACTGCACTATAAAACAATGGGAGGAGAATGAGAATGACACTTTCCGCTTGTTGGCAACCTTGGAAGGCCATTCTGAGCCCCCGAGAAAACTTCGTTTCCTCAACGGAAAATTGTACTCAGGAGACGAAATAGGATATTTAAAAGTTTGGCAGGATGGCAAGTGTTTAGGAACGATTGAGACGATGGAAGAAATTTGGGACATGTTGGCTATAGAAGGGCATGTTGTAACCGTGCGACATGTTGATGTAACTCTGTTCAGTGTGATGGAACGGGGTAAGATCAGTAATATTTTTTATCACATAATACAACCAAGCATATTATAATGTTTATATGATTTCATTCATGAGTTTTTACAACATTTCTTGGCCACATTTTAGATGAAAAAATACGTAGCTCTGTGAAAAATTCCATTCCTGGACGAGCTCCGTTGTTGTACATCAATGAGCAAAGCTTGCTTTGCTGCATCGACCAAAACGATGACGTTATAAATGTCCATGACTGGGAAAAGCGGGGAAATCCATTACTGGGTATATTGAAGGGTCACGAAGCAATTATAAATGCAATGACATCTACAGGAAAGACATTAATCACTGGAGGGTATGACAAAAATGTTATTGCTTGGAATCTGGAAAAATTTGATGAGAAAGGAAAAGCAGTGCCTGTGGATGGCTATGTTAACGTATTGGCAACAAGCCCAGACGGAACTATTTATGCAGCTGGAGAAAATAAATTCATTGCCTGTCTGCGAGTTTAGAAAAACTAGAGAATCTAGACAGTTTTTCACTCTATACTAAACAGTATTGAAGAAGAAATAAAAATATTTGTAATTCAAGTTGTAAAAGATATGTACATTGCATGATATGTATTACTATTGCATTGTAATTGATTGCATTTAAACATGATATTAGACTGAAATGAAACACGTTTCAAAATATAGTGATATTAAAATAGGTAATAATAATCGTTTATGAATAAGCTGGATAACCTTTTGTGGTTTTATTTATTTACATTTGAAATAAAATGTCAAGTTTTCTACAAATTTAATTATTTTTTTTATCATCATCGTTCGAGAGAAAACCTAAAAAATAACATAATGGTGCGGTGGTCAACTTACATAAACATTAGTAGGGCATACGCTTGTTATATTGATGTCATGTGTATATCAGTTTTATATCGTGATCCGTCTTCGATTTTTTTTATCAGTCTGCTGTTTTTTGTGGCTGTTGAGTGGATGGCACTGGAGAAAACTTGCCAAGAAAATCACAAAAGTTCTTTGCATACACCTTTGAGTACACTGTTCTGGATCCCATGCAGTTTTGAGCTTCACAAGCAAAAATGCCCAACATGCAGTCTGGCTCCTTTGAACAGGCTTTAATGGTTAATGATGCTCCTTCAATTATTGGTGAGTTATCCTTATACCATCTCAGCGTGGGGACAGGTTTTCCGGTTACCTAAATTTTGGAATTTACAGGACACAAGGATCATTTATGACATGAATATATATATGAAGTAGATACAGTACTAACACTTATCATGATAGGTACAATGCTATGTGGCAAGCACATGGCAAGTTGCGTCATGTATTTCGAGGACTAGGAGTTGGCTTTCCCCACCCACAAACCATATATTTCTATTTTTTCATTTCGTTCGTTTGACGGATCAAAATGTATCAATATTTCATCGTCCCCTGCGAATGAACTGATTAGCACTATACTGATGGTGTGAAATAAATTAACTTCCACGAAAAGGGATGCACTTGTTCTGCACTAACGAAGCAACGAGAAATGAAAATGTTCCAGAACATAAACCACACGCCGGTAATCAAGGCGTTTTATGCGAGAGACATAATATAAGTCATTTAAAATGTGGGCTTGTGGGTGGTCTTCCCCAATACACAGACAGCATAATATCAAAAAAAACATGTTTCCTTTTACGTGAGTTTATATACCTCACACTCCAACGATATGGTTCCGTTATCCCAAAGACAGCCTCGAAGGCCACTGACAAACTCCGGCGGAGCGAACACTGGTGGACCTATGTATGTATATGACCAGATTAGCATGATCAATGTTTATGAGATAAAAAAAAGATAGGGATTTAACCTTTTTTTAAATAAAGAAAAATTGCATACATGTCACGTGGAGGATACAACAACAGGACATGCCTCCAGCAAGGTTTTCCGCTCTGCATGACCACTGGCCTTCATCCTTTGGACTAACGTTGCTGATTTGAACACAAAAGAAATCTCCTTCCTGAAGTATGAGATGACGGTCAGAGTTGGCAATAGGAAAGCCATTATGGTACCAACTCACCTAAGCGAACAACAAAGAAAAAAGTTTTTGTTTTCTATTCACTTTTTTTCAATCAATTGAAAAACTGTGTCATGGACCATGATGATGAACATGCAACATGCATTGTTGACTACCTCTAACGGAGGCCTTACTTTAAGTGACTGGGAAGGATTGATAATTTGCACAACGAATTTTGCCGAGCTCCCTGCAACCACATCGATATCCACCAAAGAAGTTTTAAACTCTGGAGGTAGCTCCGCAGGGGGGTGCACTGAGGACGTAGTTATTGGAAGAGGTATTTTGGACGGCTTTTCAGCACTATCAGTAGGCACTGCAGAACAACTAGAACTAGAATTTACCTGGTCACCCAAAACACATTTTTCTGTAGAATTCATTGTTTTAATGGAATTAAGTAAAAAACATAAAAAAAGAGAGGAAAATGTATGATATATAGATGTATTCGTTGTCTTTATAAATGTAAACAGCAGCACTAGCAAAAAAAGGTAAAATAGTTCGGATTCGATTGTAACGGAAATACCGTATAGTTGACTCGTGGGGAAATTCACAGGACAGCAATAATAATTTTCTAATGCATGGAAATGGAAACTATATTAGCAGTAGCAGCGATGATGATGATGATATTTTCTCTTGGTTCTTTGTATGCTAGGCAGACAGACGACACGACGAGAGATTCACTTCAGCTGGCCTAAAATTGTGTATCCTTGTCTTTTTCTGTTGCAGTTGGCATCAAATTGTGTGTGCCATTACGATACACAACTCGATTATAATAATAGCAAACGGGAGAAAAGTAATAAGGCCAACAAAACTACTTTTTTTAACGACAAGGTGAACAAGCAGCAACAGTGCTATATGTCTCACAACAGAAAAATAAATTTGTGGTTTGTTGTCGGCAAAAACTAAAAAGGGGAGAGAAGCAGTCAAGACCAAAAGAGAAATCCTCTTTGAAAGAAAATGTGAAGCTCCGAATCAAGAAGAGTGTGTTGTATATATGCACGCACTCCGGCTAATTTCAGAACCGCACGGGATATCCATCTTTATCTCATTTTGCAAGATGTTACTAATGCAAGGAAGGATGATGATGACGACGAAGATGTGACTGGCTACTGTTACACTCCACGTCAGGGTATAATATATACTTTTGTAACTTGTCTCTTCTCAAATATTTATGTGTGTTATACATATTTTACGACCATGATGGCAATGAATAAGAGCTCCCTAAATAACAAGCGACTTTGAGTTGAGAATGCTTGCGTATAGCGTAGAGTGTCGCGTGTCGAAGATATGGAGAATATGGATGCAATTTCGGATAGATTTTATGGAATGGAAAATGTTCATTTGGAATGAATTAAGAGGATAAAAAAATAGATACATGAGTGTAAATTCTAAAAAAAAATGACAGCAAAGCAAAGGAATAGTTTCAAATTGTTTG
This sequence comes from Zhuqinia jingwanae, assembly GCA_027744095.1. NCBI lineage: Eukaryota > Metazoa > Arthropoda > Collembola > Entomobryomorpha > Paronellidae > Zhuqinia > Zhuqinia jingwanae. The sequence goes on along the minus strand of JAHZNC010000447.1, from coordinate 3,294 downwards.
TATTTGTATAAGAAGATGCAGAAAATGCAATATTTAAAAACTGGCGTATGTTTGATTCATCAAAGTATATATGCGGATGATACTAGTGATACGACGGACGCACTAGAAAGACATGCAAAATGTTGAAATTTACCAACAAAATATTTTTTGCTCCTCCGAAATGTTTGTGTTTATACCACTTTGGCACTTTGGTTAATACGACAGACATGCATACTAAATGTATCATTATGGAATGCGTATAACGTATAAATTGCATCTTTCCAACATAATAATGAGACAGGAGACATGCTACGACGAATAATGTTTCTGACGATTGCTTGTTTGCAATGTCCCCCCTCAACTCCCCCAAGGTTTCATATGATGAAAGTGTATTTTTATAGTATGCGTGCATAATGCGTAAGGAAGATATGTTACGATAGGATAATTTTCCTTTTGTTCACAAATGTTTACACATCAAGTCCATTCATCCCATTCATCCAGCCTTTTGTTGAAATGTACATATATGTATGTATGCTTGTTACAAGCCAAGAAACATTACAAAACTACAAATAGTCATGCTTTTTAATTAATTTTTAAAATGCGACACAAATGTATCTTCGAATAGTTGATATAGTAAGTTCTGATCCTCCATCTGTGCGTATTTACCTACACCCACACCTATTTGAAATGTGTTTAAAACATGAACAGCATAAAAATTCGTGTAGCCAGACTCAGACTAAAACTTATGAACGAGTATAAAATGAATAGCTTTATTCAATTTTGAGTCAGGATTCCATATTATGTTAAAATATATTGTTGATGGATGGAAAGTAAATATGTAAATGCAAATATGCACATATTAGACCTTGGAAGAGCACCCAAGTACAAAAGTGTAAGTACGCATAATATACTTTACAATGTATTTACCTAATTTTAATTCGTGAATTTATTTTAACGCTGCTTCAATTTTCAGAGTGTTTCAGATACAAAGACAACTTGTATTGCTTAGAAAAGAAAAACAAGTCTTTTTAATCAAATCAGCAAAGTCGCCTTTTGCAAAGTATTTAATAGTGTGCATTGCACAATATTGTATTGTAATTATGGTTAGGTATTAGTTTAGCGTTAAAACGATAAGTGTGGTGAACGCGAAATTATCCAGTCTGATTATACATAAAAAGCGGAAAGATAGTAAGTGTGTAATTTCAACAATAAATGCAAAACGTTACATGGTAATATCAAAAATGCATTTGGAAACATTTCTTAATTATTTTTTCGTTGAATGACGAGTTCTCTAACGGCATTTTCACTACTTTTTAGATCTCGTTCCAAATGTTCTTTGTTTGTCTAAAAAAATATTTTTAAACACAACTTATTGATAATACATAGACTCGGTATGTCGTTTAAATATTAACATAATTCTTAAACAATTTGAAATGATTACCTCAAACACTTGAATTTTTTCATTAACTTCACCAACTGATTTCTTTATAGATCCCCGTACTTCCGGTACCGATGATGCGAAAAAGCATCGCCCAACGCCTTGGTACACTTTTGTGTCAGACTTGAGCTTCTGTGGATAAAAAAACAAATGGCAATGGTGCACTAAGACTGTAATTACTTTAACTTTAGTAACTTATACTTCTTGGACGCTTACATACCGCGATTTCATTGTCAGTTAATGTTTTGTGGAGTACACTTCGCTTCAAGCCTTCAATTTGGGCGTCTGAAAATTTAATTTTTTGATTTGTATCAATCATCTTCAGCTTCAGTTCCGCTAAAGCCTGAAAAAACAACAATAAATACGAATTATTGAACGAAAATAATTATTATAAACTTGTTAAATTGCGCTTATAAATAAAATTAATGATTTGTGCAAGAAATAAGCAGTGCGTTTACCTTTTTCAGTTCCAAATCAACTGGTGGTGGTTGGGTTGCTACTTGACTCATGATGACGGAAAGCAATTCAAATTATTTAAATTTTTACCTTGACACGTTTACAAGTGGACAATTTTTTTGAAGAATGTTTCTTAATGGAATCGTTAAAACGTAATCACTACTACCATTTAAAAATTAATTTTCATGCTATGATAAACGTAGATAAATTTGTCACTGAATCATCCCGTCTCTTTATCAGAAAATGCAGAAACCCTTATGATCACAGGAAGCTCGCGGGTTATCCTGCTTGGTTTTGGGGCATTGCAGACATTTTGTTCTCTTTGCTTTGTTCTTTGCTTTAGGGTAGATCTAAAATGTTTCCCCAAGAGAGAGTGTGAAAGCTCAATCATGGCTTTGGCCGTCTTTTCTCATACTATACTCTGTGCGGATGAATTGATTAAATTCGTGTGGGTATTCCAGTGTTTTTTAGTAAGTTAGCTGGAATTGGGTTGGAGTTAGATGCAGAAAATGAGACAAAATGACCCATGCATACAATCATAGAAACCCTTATGATCACAGGAAGCTCGCGGGTTATCCTGCTTGGTTTTGGGGCATTGCAGACATTTTGTTCTCTTTGCTTTGTTCTTTGCTTTAGGGTAAATCTAAAATGTTTCCTCAGAGAGAGTGTGCAAGCTCAATCATGGCTTTGGCCGGCTTTTCTCATACTATACTATACTCTGTGTGGATGAATTGAGTAAATTCGTGTGGGTATTCCACTGTTTTTTAGTAAGTTAGCTGGAATTGGGTTGGAGTTAGATGCAGAAAATGAGACAAAATGACCCATGCATACAATCATACAACTAGCTAACATAACGCGCAACAGAAAAACACAGGTAATGATACATTACTGAGTCATTTTGTGATACACATAATCATCCCCCGCCTCCCTTCCTTTCACTAGAGATGGGATATCTATACACCACGCTATGAAGTCTTATATAAGTGGGTGTTGCACCCATCGTACCCATGAAAAACTTATTTTCTGGTGTTTAACAAAAATTTAGTTTATGCTATACATATTTTTCTATGTGTTTGTGAATTTAAAATTACTTTTAATGTTTGTTTGTACTTAAATTTAATTCTTGCTGTAATCATACATTTGCAGCTTTTACATATTAAAGTTTGTTTTTTTGTGGGTTGCGCTGGTTTACGAGGGCTTTTGAGATACGAAACACAGGCATCATATTATTGATGTTTTGTTTGTGCACTGCCTGCACTGCTTATTCTTCGCTATCTTTCATATTTTTTTCTGCTACTGTTGTTGAATCATTTTGCATAATAATAAACCCAGGTAATGGCAGTAGTTATGGCCTTCGTACTACACTTAACTAATTGTCCTTTCAAAATAGATGTCATATTCGATCTTAGCATGTCAGATTA
>JAHZNC010000446.1:0-16804 GCA_027744095.1 Zhuqinia jingwanae | reverse complement strand
ATGATAATTTCACTGGTGAAATGTGTGTGATATTCTGGGTTGAGAACAAGCCATAAAAATCCATCTTTGTTGAAGTTTTACGATTATGATCACGAATAAACAAAGTTAAATTGCCATTAACTTTTCCAATTCAGAAATCTGAAAATAAAGATTAAGGCAAAAGTGAAGGGAACATCATGACCGCAGTATAAAACCAGCATAACAAGCAGGAGAAATGATGAGATCGTAAAAAATTAAGATTGAACATCCATTTTTTTTTCTTCGTCGCGTGGCCATCGTGCTGTTATGCTTGGCTGTGTTATAGCGTGCCACAACGCTTTATGCAAATCGCCTGACACTTTAAATGAATGAACTCCCTTTTAAACTACATCCCTATTTTATATTATTTATCGCTGTTACTACATGCCTGCTGCTGCTGCTGTCTTGTTGTCTGTTTGGCTTAAGTTGACTGAAAGGGAAAGGAGGAAGATAAAACATCAAACATTGTACAATATTTTAAACAAGAGTGACTGTTTTTCTATATGTTATTGTTAGTCAAATTTTTAAGTAGGAAGTGAATGGAATTTTCTCCTTAGCCATCTCATCTTCAATTGACAGGGTTGTTTCGAAAAAAAGGATAGACGAAAAACTTATGAGGGCTGATTTGATTAAGCACGTTTTGTTTACGATTTTTTCATGTGCACTTTGAATAGACGGTAGACTGTGTCTGTGTGTCATCTCCTCCCTTGAAACCAAATTGTAAAATTCGAGAGATTTCTTTGAAACAAAAACATCTTTCATTCTCGCCGGCGTCCTTTTTTCGTAAAAAAAACACAAAGCGTAAACTTGGCAGTACGCTTAAATTCAACGAGAAAGGTAATAATTTTAATTTTTCTTCAGGTATATACAACAAAACAAAACTGCGCATTAAACATTTAAAATCCTTTTGTACAAAATATATATAATAATTAATAATATGTTTTGCGTTTCGGCATAAACTTGTTGTGACTTTGCTGAGAGCTAAAAAGGAAGACTTCTTGAAAAAAATTTCATGTCGCGCGATTTGAAATGAATCGTAAGATTTATTTTTGAATTTACGATATAAACATTATCACATGGTTGTACGTCTAAAATTCAAAGTCAAAACATTTTAAAGTGAAATTAAAAGGCAAAAGAAAAAAAAACAACGAAAAGGGCTGCTTCCCTTCCTGTGTATTTTACAAAAAGGGGCTGTACAAACGTCTCATGAGTGTGCATTATTGTCACAAAGCCTGAAAAAAAATGTTTTTCGAGACATTGACTTATAATAGAAATGTCACTTGTTTGTGACGATTGGCTCCTTTCAATTTCAAAGTGACAATAATAATTATTATTATTATTACCGGTACTTTTGGGCTGTGCGACTTGCTAGCCAAGTCGAATTGTTTATTGACTTTAAAAACTTAAATTAGATGTTATTATTCAAATCAAATTCATTTTAATGTCATTTTACAAATGTTAAACTGAATGTTGTTAACATTTGCTGTTAGTGATTTGCTATATTGGTAAAGCTTGGATATACAAGACAAATATCCTAATATATATATGTGCATGTGTAACAGCTTTATTCTCATGTACATAACGTAACCTCATCAATAATGGAGAATTCAAATGCTCATCTCTTGCATTATTGCTACCTTTGCAAGTGAGCCAACTTGGTTCATATAGAACATATATATGATATGATATTCAATAATAAAAAACAAGCTCGAAAAAAGTGAGATGAGTTTGACTGACCTCCTTTGTTCAGTTGCCTTTCCGTTGTTGGATGCTGATCATCATCATCATCCTCATGAAATGAATGATCATATCATATAGGCAACCGCAAACAAAACAATCGAAAGGGTTTGCTTTGATTTCAGCAGTGAGTGAGCGAGCACCTCATGATTATTAGGCACTCGGAGGGTGAATGGTGTTTGTAAGGTTTAGTTTTTTTTAAGCGTCGTTTGTTTGTGCTAACAGCTTAAAGTCTTTCATGAGTTAGTAAAGGAAGCCAGTAGAGACCGGCTGCGGCGACGTGATTATTATATTATTGCTAAATTTTGCATAAATGGAATTATCACATTTTGAAACTACTAGTTTTTTTTATTCTGCTAATCATTGATATTTGATTATGATTGTTGCTGACTTTTTTTTTACAGGTTTTACCAGAAGAATTTTGCGTTATAGCATGTTGTCTTGAATGATGATGATGGTGGATTAGTGGACTGCTGCTAATGTTTTTTAGGAAATTGAGCTTTACATATTGTAGTGTCAACATTATCATTTGAAAAGTGGCTACTTGAATGCAGACAAGTTGAAGATTATTTTTGAGAGAAGCACTTGTCAGATAGGCTAAGAGACTGGTTATCGTATCATCGTGTTGTTGTTTTCTCTGTGGGAAAGTGTTACAAGTGAAAAATATAACCTTTTGGGGAAAACATAGAAAGATAAAGACGAAAAAATGAGGCTTCCAGCGGTCCTGCAGCTTGCTGCAGGCGTGGGGATAGTGTTGGTACTGGGATTTTGTTTGGTGGGTGTTGAGGGAAAGAAGGCAGAGGAGCGTCAGCAGAAGAAAAATGAACTGACCAAACCGGAAACGAATAAGATCAAACCACCGTCTATTCTTAATTTTTTCAAGAGATTGCTTCCCGGTAAGTTGAGTTGATGATTACTTTTGTGTTTGAATAATTAGTAGATAATTAATTGAGACTTGAATTAATCGTTGTTTATATATTCTTAACTTTTCGTTAGAAAAAACTTTTTTCAAGAGATTGCTTCCCGGTAAGTTGAGTTGATGATTACTTTTGTGTGTTTGAATAATTAGTAGATAATTTATTGAGACTTGAATTAATCGTTGTTTATATATTCTTAACTTTTCGTTAGAAAAAACAATGGACACAATTCGTGCGGCCATAACAGCGAAACCCCGACCAAAAGCGAAATCTCTCGCTGTAGAGGACGCCAAAAGCCGAGCCATGAAAAGTAATAAAAATAAGCCCGTACCCGAAACAAAGTCCAAGAAGACATTGGCTCCCGTTCCCAGTAAGAAAATCAAACAACAACCAACCCGAATGCGTACAACATTTACCCCAAAAACAACAAGGACAACATTTAAAACGAGATCCAAAGTCACCCCAAAAGTGACAACACATAAAACAAGTGTAAAGCCTACACAAATAAAAAAGCAAAAAACTGGGAAGGAGCTCAAATCCAGGCAAAACTCTAGAAGTTCTAGCTCCTCTGCTTTTAATGAGGACAAACCGCCACCACCCGAAGAAATGCAGGTTTTGACTCCTACTCAGAAGAGCAATCGTCTGAGACAGGAGCTGGTAAGGGAAACGGAGGATAATTGTCTTGCCAAGATTCTCTGTGGGACAAAGGGAACTTCAAAGGAAAAACCAAAAAATACAATGGTTTCTGATACTGCCTATCTGATCAGGGAATTCTTCAACATTTTTGAGTAAGATATTTTAAACTTTTGTTTACCTTTTCTGTGATGATGTATGATATTGCTGGTTTCGAATTTTGTGAATCAAACATTTTGGCTGGTTTTAAATTTTGGTCTTTGTGCCATATTATCATCATCTTTGTAGTTGCATAGATTGTTTTCTTGTTTTTCTGATTGACATTTTCATGCAAAAAGCTTGTGAAGCAATTGAGTAGAGATGATACGTAGGTTGTAGGTCATATATATATATTCAACTCATTGTGTATTGATTCATAAAAATGTAAAGACGTAAAGTGGATGTAGTCGTTCTTTTGTGAATATTATTATGAGTTGGATGCGAGCTTTTGAAACAAAGTAACATATTCAGCACGAAGTGTGCAATTTTGAGCTTGTCTGTGACTATACCACCAGATTTGAGATACGCTAATTATTTAGTTTAAGTAACGAAATTCACTAAATTCAGCTACAATCTCAACTTTCCCGTAGGAATAATTTTTGTAAGACTTTCTGCTTTTTTTTTTGGGGGGGGGGGTTATGGCGGCGTTAATAACCGTGCTAACTGCCAATACATCACTATCACTGAGCATGCATTTAAATCTCACACAACTATCTAATCAAAATAATTATTCTGTCTAGCCTGGTCTAATATGAAAAATGGCCATATGAATCAATGCTATATAATTTTGATATAAATAATTTGGAAATAATAGCTATTCAACTTCAAACTAATTTGGCACCTTCCATTGTTTATGAATAAAAAAATCAATATATAACAGTCTATAAAAAATCAGGGAAAATTAAACAAAATTATATTAGAAATGCCTAATATCGGTTTGTATTTACGATTATGGTAGATCATTTGTACCTCCTTCCCCTAATTCAGTTAAAATGCATGCATATACCTGTATTTAAAATGTTAACTGGCGTATATATGTAACATATTTTATGCTTTATTTATTTTGCACAAAATTATCGCATGTATAGAATGAAATATTATACGTGATTTAATTTGTAATATTATAAAAGTCTCATCTTCCTGTGTCTTTGTACCTATACGTACCAATTGAATCTACATAATATACCTAATGCAAGTTTAAAAAAAATATATTATTTATGTCTTGTAATTGTCAATTGCCAACAAAGATACAGCACAGTATTGAACAATCAATGCGTTTTAAAACGCTTATAGCACCTATTTTCACATCAATGAACGCTGTATTAGCAAAGATAAATGTATATAATACATTAGGATACAACAACAGCAGGGGAGAAACGGACGATAAATATTGTGTTTTTTTCTTCTCTCCCTGATTAACCCAGGTATATTGTGCATCAACATAACATTTATTTACAGAAAAAACGAAAGGAAAGTAATATTTTAATTCGATATAGTTGACTGTGGACAGACTAACTATAACTAGCTCTCTTATTGCACTGTTGCTGTTATGTATATTCGATTGAGTTTCTTGATTTTTTATATACGATTTGTTATTGTTGCGTTGAAATTTCTGCTGTCACATGCATATTTTTTAAATACATTACAACATATTACAAAAAACTTCTTGTCTCGTTGTCTTACAATAATCGCTATAAGTTCTTGTTCCACTGATTTATACTTACTTTACGAGAAAACCAACAGGTTTTTCCTTTATGCACATTTTCTATATTTTACCTTTTTATGTGCTCATGCTGGTTATTGTAATAAAAAAATGGGTGCGTTTTTACTGCAAAATGCAACTCACCTTGAATTATATATACCTAGGCTAATCCTACATACTTACAACTTAAGTGCGTACTGCTTTTTGTATGTAAAAGTTGTAGAAAAAAATCTAGACATTGATATGTGCACAACACAGAAGTTATGTATAACTTATTTATATTTTCTTATATACCGAGACAGATCGATAGACGATATGATTAAAATTAGATGTGCTCTTGCTGTTAAATGCTGACAACTTTTTAAATGCATTTTTTCCTGTCGAGGGGAAATGTATTTACGAGCTGATTAAAATGACAACTTTTTGGTTTCAAATTAAAAATCGGATGACTTGTAATATAGATGATTGTTGGTGATAATATTATTATAAGGGGGAAAATCGATTTCCCATAAAAGTCGTTACTCAATGGCTGTGCCGATTAAAATCGACAAGTGATGATGATACATGCCAAATAATAATCTTATCTTTGACATTTTTTAATTTTCGAGCAATTTTCACTTTTGTTTTTGAATAGTTTTACGATTGACGATGTACGAGAAGAAATCCAAGAGATTGATGATGTCAACAAAAATGCGTATGCGGCGGAAGCTGCAGAAAAGAAGAAAAAAGAGGAGCAAGCACAAAATGATGAGGAGGACGATGATGATGAGACTGATGACTCTGAGGAAGATGAAATTTACAGGAAAACTCCAACGAGCAAGGTACCCGGTAAGAATAAATACACAACTAGAAATCCAACAACAACAACCACCAACACCACTAAAGAGGTGCAAAAGACAAGAACTTCCGTGGTAGAGGAGAAGGTACCGGAAACACGACCAATGGCTGCGCAGCTAAAAACTAAAAGACCCAAACCAATTAGCATTGTGGAAATGACCACTACTGGAGATATGGTACTAATGCAAAAGCCAAGTAGTACTGCAAGCAGTACAATGAACAGACTTGGTGAAGTGGTTACTCCGTCCACAAATTTCTTGACCTCAACCTTAATGTCTACGTCAATGAGTGGATCTGCAACTTTGACACCAGTTGACATGCCGTTTTCCATACCACTCAAAACCAATGGCAGGGATGACGCCGAGGAGGAGGATGATGATGAGGAAGACGATAATCAAAAATATGAAGATGACAATGAGGAGGATAGTTCCACTTTTCACAGAGTTACTTTAGAAGAGCTTGTTGGTGATATTAAATTGAATCCTGGGGAGTTTGAAATGCTTCGAAGAGGAAGGAGTATGAAGATCCCTGTGAATGTGAAGAACGTTACTCACGACAAGTTCATTCAGACAAAATTGAGGCAAATGAATGTGGTAAGATACTGAGTTCATCAAATATTGTAAACTATAACTTTACGTATAAGTCACTCTATTTCATTGGGGCATCTTGAATCATTTTAGGTGAATAGCCAAGTTAAGAAGCTAAAAATCGCCCAGAGGATAGCCAAAAGCATGCGTGAGCCCAGACAATGTCGACAATTCTCACAAGTCGCCCAAGAAGTATTGCAAACTTGTCCTTTGACGACAGAGGTTATCAGGTTCTTCAACACAAATTTGAAGAATGGAACTACTTTGGAGGTTAAGCGTACTCCACCAACCCCAGTCACCTCTGGAGGTGGATTGGTGATCGTGAACAAAGATGCAACCAGTGACACTCAACAAGCCTACTTTGTTGACAACAGTCCACAAACTGCAAATACCAAAATCACGAGTGACTTGAAGAACCCTTCGATACCTAGCAGTTTTAATAAAGATGAAGATCAGTACACGGTTTATGAGAAGCGACCCAACCCAAATCCACAAAATGCTCATCTGAACCAACATGGACAGGATATCACGAAGAAGCCTGCTTCAACGACTGCAACAACAGCACGTCCCACGAAACGAGACACGGATGACAGCGATGAGGAGCAAGGATCGGAATATGAGTCAAGTAATAAGAAGCAAACTGAGAAGAAAAAGATTGTACTAAAAGTTAAAGAGACAGGTGATCATAATCGACTCCAGGGAAGCAACACAAATCAACCCAATGTAAAAATAGCCATCAGACCTAAACCACTCAAACCAATTCCTCCAACACCTCAAGCTCTTCCACCGGGCGTCATCAGAGTATATGGAGTACCACAGGATAGCTTTGACAGGGAGTTTGGTCAAATATCAACTCAGATTGGTAGCAAACCTGTCAACTTATTTGGAGACGAGTTCATAGATAGCCCACCTTACAAGAAACGGAGAAGTTACGGGAAATATGGACATCGGACTTCAAAGAAAGCCAAGAATGGTGCGGATGACGATGAACTGGAAGCCGCTGAAAATGTGCCATTTAGCTCTCGTATTCCCAAGCATCCGCCATTGGAGCCTGGAATAGTTCATGATGGCGATGAAGGCTCGGAAGAGGAGTCCAAACATCCATTTGAAAATCCTCAGAAGCATAATGTAGCAAATCATGGCAAGCCTTTGGGTGGAATTAAAGGTGGAGACGATGATGACGATGATGATAAGAAGAACACCTCTGCGGAGAGGAATGAGTCTACAGAAAAGAAGGATGGTGATGACAAGGAAAATTCTGCAGAGGAGCCACCAGTTCAAATCAGCACAATTAATGAATCCCCATTTTCACCTTCAGTCCATTATCAAATTGGAGGAGGCTCACCTCAACCTGCAGCTCATAATTATGGAGGACAAATGAACTTTTACGGTGGAGGAGATGGTGGAGGTAATGCACCACCTCACAGTCAGTATGGCTCACAGGTTTCTCACCAGTATCAACATTCTCCTCCAAACAAATTCCAAAGTGGCCCAGGCAGAAGACCTCATGCTTATAGACCTTTGGTGCGTCCCATCCAAATTATGCCTGATGTAAATGTACCATACACAGGAATGAGCTTCCGACCATCACGGGATTATATGCGGCCAGGCAGACTATATCCGGTTTATCATCATGGATAAAAGAGAATTTATAACTTAACAAATTTATAATGAGCTGATATTTTTTTATATAATTTTTTATGCTTTTGTTCATTTAAAAAATAATATTTCTTGTTGATAATTTTATATATATTTGTATAGATTTAAGTTTTTGAGAGAAAAAGAGGTGTTAAATGTTTTAGGCTAGGGTGCTATTATTGTGCATTGCGAACATGTATGAAAATTTTCAACTAGGCTGATTTCAAAATTGTTGACTTTTACAATGCTGCTACCTTCGTTTGACTTTGTTATAGCGGACGGTATGCTCCTTATCACATCATTAAATAGGTACGTATGTATGTTTATGATTACTTGATTATATTACTCGTCAGATTATATAGTAGCGTCAATGCAGTTAGGATATATATATTGTTCGTTTTTGATCGGTCCTTGTTGTTTTTTAATTAATATATTTATTGTGCTGTTAAATTATGGATGGATGAATGCATAGGTAGAAAGTTTTTACTATATGTATCCCTTTTTTATTTGTTTATTTTGCTTATAAACTTTGAAATCTGTAGAAAAGGATGATGATGTAAAATATAAATGTAAAATTATTATAAAAGTGTAATACATATAGTTTTGGATAATATGATGACATTTTCAGTGAAAATTGAAATAAAACGATGAAAAGTAAGTAATATTGATAAAAGTAAAAAGAGTGTTTTAATTATCTTCTATCTCTATGATCTATATGATTTCTATTCCTATCTCGATCATCATAACTATGCCTCCTATTTTTATTTCTCTTTTCATCATCCGATGAATTGGATCTTTCTAATTCTAATTCATAAACAGGCCTTATGTCTCGTAGAGACTCCCTAGTACCTTGGTATGGTGACTGGTTGGACTTATTCATGGTGCTGGGATTCTTTTCCGTGGTGGCGTGGCAGTAGGTGCATTCAACAATGTAGCAGCACGTTTTTGTTAGACAATAGTACAATCCACAGGGGAAACAAAATATCGCTGCAAGATAACCCGTTACTGAGGTCTTTTTGACAAACACGCCGGTGCCACAGTATGGACAGAGATTAGGATGTATGTCAACCACGTCCCTTGTCGAATTGTCTAGAGGATATTCAGAAGGTGGAGGTAGGGATAAAAGTTCCTCCCTGTCGGGATAGCGGTCATCGTAATCATCAACTTCGTCATAAAATGCCCTTATTGCAGGGGAGGATTTCCCTACGCCTTTGTCCACTAGTGTACGGTGAGAACCAACATCTCGACTGTATCCACTAGAGTTACAGCAAAGTGGTGGTTGTGGACATTGTTCAACTACTTTTTCAACGCAGGAGGTTGGCTTTCGAGGTGATGGAGGAGGTGGTGAGTCATCAGCTTGACTGCATTCTGACTGTTGTTTGGGCTTAAAACAGGATGGGAATGTTGTCGATTTTCCAACCGTTTTGTCAGTCATCATTGCACTAGATTTGACGCGGGGAGGAGGAGGCGGTTCCCCAACACCTCTGTCCTCACACATGGGTTTTTTAGGCGGTTGAGGAAATGAGTATGTGGGCGGGGGTTGAGGAAAAGAGTATGTGGGCGGGGGTTGAGGATATGAGTATGTTAATGCAGGTTGAGGAAATGAGTATGGTGTTACGGGCGGCGGTTGACAGGAATTACATGCTGACGTTTTGGAAGGACACATTTGCATTGCACCAACAGACTTTTCAGCGACTGGGGTTTTGACTTCAACTGCTTTATCCTCGTACACTGACTTTTTAGGTGGTGGAGCTGGTGGGGGTAGTGGTGCTGATGGGGGTGATGGGGGGGACGGAGTTTCATAACAAGGGCCTCCAATTTTTTGAACAGATTTGTTAACAGACGTTGGTTTGGGAGGTGGTGCTGCATATAATTTGTCTACAGGTGGTAGCTTCCTGGAAGGACATTCTATCGAACCTTGAATAGATTTGTCAGCACTCACTGGTCTTGGAGGTGGTGTTTGACATAATTCGTCTATAGGTGGTAGCTTCCTGGAAGGACATGCTATCGAACCTTGAATAGATTTGTCAGCACTCACTGGTCTTGGAGGTGGTGTTTCACATAATTCGTCTATAGGCGGTAGCTTCCTGGAAGGACATGCTATCGAACCTTGAATAGATTTGTCAGTACTCGCTGGTCTTGGAGGTGGTGTTTCACATAATTTGTCTATAGGTGGTAACTTCCTGGAAGGACATGCTTTCAAATCTTGAGCAGATGTGCCTACATCATTGGATTTGCAGCAATCATGTCTGACGTGGGAGTGACGATGACAGTGATGATGATGGTGACCGGAGTTTGTAGAAGAGTGATGGTGATGGTTATCGGAACTATTGGACGAGCGTCGTCGATCTCCTTGCGAACTCTCCTGAGTATTCGGATTCCCACATTCATCATCCGTGGAATTTTTCTGCTTGTTGCTTATTTGGAGTTCACTCCCAGGGCTTTCCTCTGGGTTTTTTCCGTCACTTAACCCATCCTGACCCATGCTTTTCTGTTTCTTTAAAGAATCGTTCTCCAGGAACATCACTTGACTTTTACGGGACCCCATGTCGCTTAATTGTCCAACATTACCTTTCTGACGATTATCCACTGGAATTGACTTTTTTAAGTCATTTGCGCTAAACTGACGCCCACTACTCATCTGTTTATTTAGCGTTCCATCCTCTATCTGGTTACTATGCTCGGGATCCACCTTCAAGGCTTTACTTTTACGGGACCCCATGCTGTTTACTTCCCCTTTACTTTTGATTGACTTCTCCTCTGGGATTGATTTTCTTACTGCAGGTGTGCTAGCCCAGTCCTTACTTTTCAACTTCTTTCGCTTTTCATCCTCTGTACTCTTTGTGTCATCCTTCACCCATGTGTTATTACTTTTCCCGGAAAGAACGTCCCCCTCGGATATTTGGTATTCACTCTTTTTCTTGTCGTAAAACTGGCGGATGCTTTCTATACGAGTATGCTGATCGTCCTCAATGAAGGTCTAAAAAGTAAATTGTGACAGAAAATTCATGCACAAAGTCAAATTGAAAATTTACTAGCTATCTACTTTACATACACACAGTATAAACCATCCTTTTGTAATAACACATTGCTAATAAGCATTTACGTATATATTAAATGACATGAACGTGATGAAAAGGTGAATACCTTCGGTATAAAATATTACCACAATAGTACCTTGAACTGATCCACCTCTGATGCTTTACTTTTTCGGGAAGAACCAGCAGGCCCGTGATCGTCCATACTAAGTTACATGGATGCTTACAACGGACATTATTATTAAACTTACACTCAGACACACACATAATAAACTAAACCTGTGAAACAAATTATTATTGTTGGCCGCAACATCATCATTATTCAAAATAGCTTTGACTCGTAAGTATACTAACAAATGTACCAAACAATGGAACATGTAATGATTGATCGAAATATGCCCATGGGAAAGAAACCATATCGACGACTGACCAACGTACCATCGTCTCATATAACTAACCCTTGAAGCTGGGATGTGAATTATGCAAAATCAAAGATATTATAAATATACTACGTATAATGGATATTATTCAAAATTCAGAGAGGTATGCGCTTGCTTCTCCTGTAAGTAAACGCTAGAATTTTAATAGGGTGTAAATAATGAGCGATATACCTCACATACAGCATAGGTTTTTCACTCAAATACACAGCCTATCTCTGAACTACGCTGAGGAAAATACTCCAACTTTTAGAATCTCGCGAAAGAATTCAATACTAACAAATTGTCATCTAATTCTAAGCCCCAAGGAGGCTAATTGACGAACTTTGACAATAATTAACTTTTGAACACCTATTTTTAAAAATCAATCACGCCACTTTTCTGGAGTTTTCACAACTATTACAGTTGTCGACTAAACATTTAAGTTTTTCGTACGACAAAACGATTAACTTCAAATAAAAACCCGCACTCGATTTGCAAGCTACTTTTACTGTAAATATTATTTGAATTTCTACTCACGTTACATGTTATGTAGACGTGAACATAGGTATATATACATAATACAAAGTGCAGATTCATGTACTGTAAGTTGCGCCTGCGCCATCGCATATTTCTTGCTTATCACTAATCTTACTTGGTGAGTGAGCACCCTTGTCAAAATTGTTGTAGTACTCTTGAGATGGTGCTGGGTAGCTGTCTGTTGTCACTGCGGCTCCAAATGTACTAAAGTTCATGAACAAACTTGGATATGATTTTTTAAACGACACCTTGATGCCATTAGACAGCTACGATTATGATAGTCCACTTCCATCAGTATTATTTATTGCTCTAGATCCATAAGAATATGTGATTTTATTAGTGATTGCATTTGCACAAGTTTAGCCGTAGAGAGAGTAGTATGGTTATTATAATTACATAATTTATTACCTACTTTCTCAACACCCATGCAATAAAGTCAACATCAAGTCAACCACATCATATGCCAGTTTTTTTCCGCTTATATCTTTCATTTTTAATACTAAATGACACATTTAGCATTGCAAATATATTTTTTCTCACAAATATGGTAAAGGATTTGTGGTGTGAAAAGCTGTAAAATCATAATAAAATTGTAGTTTTGATGTGCCAAGTTCAAGTATACCACAGAATAATTCAGTAGATTATGTTAGTTTGCAGTTTACCCCCAAGAAAAGTAAACCATTATTTCTATTATAGTAAAGAATGATTATATGAATTTTTATTACCTACTTTCTCAACACCCATGCAATAAAGTCAACATCAAGTCAACCACATCATATGCCAGTTTTTTTCCGCTTATATCTTTTATTTTTAATACTAAATGACGTATTTAGCATTGCAAATATAATTTTTCTCACAAATATGGTAAAGGATTTGTGGTGTGAAAAGCTGAAAATTCATAATAAAATTGGAGTTTTGATGTGTACCAGTTCAAGTATACCACAGAATAATTCAGTAGATTATGTTAGTTTGCAGTTTACCCCCAAGAAAAGTAAACCATTATTTCTATTATAGTAAAGAATGATTATATGAATAGTACATGCAGCAAATCAAAAAAAAAACTACAATATGAGCCTACGTGGGTGTAGATCAATTACTTTTTTCCAAAAATAGTTATATTTTGTGAATCAAACAGTGAAATAGTAATTTTCATAATATCATCAGAACAATTAAAGAATGCAAGAAACTGAACTTTTTAACTACTTACATATTTTTTATCCTGACGGTTCTAGGCATACTCATATGAACGCAGGACATTTCTTAGATGTATCCCGGCACACAGGTATGTATGCACATTAGCGTTTTTGATTGTCAAAACTGTTCCATACTTTTATGACGATTTTACAAGTGACAGGTATTCTCTCATCCTACGCAACATTCAAACCAATATTGTGACTGCCAACCAACAATCATCAAAAGTGTTAAAAAGTTGATTACTGTTTGCTTGTTTTCCTGGCACCTTAAAACGTATGAAATTCATTTAAGCGTGTTTTTATACCTTTTATGTCCACGTAAATTAACATGGTTCACACTTTAAAGTAAACCCCACAAACAGCACGAGAGCCACTGCCATACAATACCAATAAACATACCATAGACACGCAATGCTACTTTACGCGTGTAGTAATTCACGGTAATAATAATAATAATTGTAATAAGTATTAACATCCCATAAACATGATGGGTGATGGGGTCATAAAGAGTCAAAAGTGTCCGCTGCAAATCAACACAGGCTTATTTTCTTTGACACGAGCATTAATGTAGACTACTGCCAGAAAAAAAATGAAGCGTAAAACAAGTAACATTTATATGGTAGCCAAACCATCTTCACAGGCTCAAAGGAATATTCGGTTTACCTGTTTGTCCAATTTGTGAACTTCTAGATCGATCAAGACCAAATCTTGTGCATGTTTTTAAATCTCTACGTATTTACAAAATATTCATTCAAGAATTGTCATATATTTTAAATAGGATTTGAATTTCATGAATGATCTCGAGCTACGTTTCTGTGTCGATGAATATGATTGGTAGGATCATATCTAAAATATAAAGGGATTATGGGTTCAACAACCATAAGCTCCAGTACGTAATCGGTTATATTTTGGCTAGGTTTTTAGATGATTACAGAGCTTCAAACACCCCAATGAAAGTAAAGCACTTGAAATTCCTCTGAAGTAACAAATTTAAATGTCTTTCAATGGTGAAAGTCTAATGAATAGTCAGTTATATCCATGCACGAGAGTTGACGTTAAATCGTTGATGTCGCAATCAGTAACAATAGTAAAGACTACTAATCTACCTCAATATTCGATTATTGCTGAGTGTTTTGTACTTCGTTTTGCGTACAAAAGTTTATGGTGTTAAATAAATAATCCGAGAAGAAAGCTATATCCACTACTTTTCTACATTCCGTTTTGAATTTAAGCTGTTGCAACTAATTGTCTTACATTGTAGCAAGTCTCATTTCTCGTTTTTCTTCTCTTATTCTTGTACCATTTCACAAGTACCCCATGCTGATACATTTTGAATCATCATCATATTATAATATCAGTCATTGTGTGGATATAATTCTATATCAATATCAAGTATGTATATATCGATAAAGTGATTTTCAACTCTTTTATCAGCACTTACAATCATTTGGTAACATTCTAAAATGGATTCTTTGCCACACACTCACACACATACATATATAGCAGCAGCTCTACATGTAGAGAACACAAGTCATCAAAAATTCAAGCAAAGTTGTTAGATATACGTGCATATATTTTGTATTGCCTACTCACAATCGGTAGTACAGCTAATTTACCACATGCTCTACATATATAGAGAACACAAGTCATCAAAAATTCAAGCAAAGTTGTTAGATATACGTGCATATATTTTGTATTGCCTACTCACAATCGGTAGTACAGCTAATTTACCACAAATCTTTATATGCATATATTATGACGCTTGTTTTAATTAAATTACACCTGTTTGTAACCGAAAAAATTGATCTTTGACATCACATACATTTTTTTCGGCTTGTCTTTTACTTGTTTCAAGTTAAAAGTTAGCATGTGTAGGTACACATCCGATGAGGAGGTCTCCAATAATTGTAAGCTTTGGCATAAAATAACGCATATGATTTAAGTGACATCATGTGTCATTAGTCACATGTGACCGAATGTAATGGGGCGCGTGTCTAGTAAAAATATAGCCATTTGTAACATTTTTTGTAAACAGAACATTGTAAATCTTGATTGAATTTCTTGTGTTTGACACTGTGTATATTTCTCTTTGTATTACTAATTGTACAACAAAATTTTCTTGCTAAAATTTGTAGTAGCTTTTCAAAAAAATGTTTAGTTAAGGTGCAGGGAAACAAAAAGCATATAAAAATCAAAAATACTTTTAGTGCAAAACTTTTTCCTTCATTATGTATATCATGTTCATTTCGGCTTGAATGTATGCAGAGTTCCTGATTGGTGGCTTATGAAATTGGTAATTACAACATGAAATTTGAAATGAAAATGAGATAAATATGAAAATACTAAGGTGTGACTGCGTGACAGAGCACATTTTAATATCTCATGTGGTTAGTGGTCATCATATCCATTATCCAAATATATACATATATATATCTTGTAAAAAGAAAGAAAGAGCCGTTTTTCAATAAAAATGCTCACAGCAGTGGCACTTGCTACTCACATCGCTCACACATGCCTGTCTGCGCAACATTTGTCAACCAAATTAAGTGATTTTTTTTTAAATCTTCACGTGCAAACTCATCTTGGTCACTGATGTAGGTACATAAAATAGAAATTATTGCACGTACGAACAAATAGAAAAAAATGTTACTTACATTGGTAGAGTATCAAGATAAACTTTATAGCAGTGAAATTGTATGAATAGGTAATAAGTGACATGCAACACAATACACAATTATTGTATTTTTTTTTTGAAAAGCAACAACTGTTTTACATGATGTCGTGTGCAAAGTTCCTTTAAACCATTTAAAATATTTTTATTTATTCCCAAAACAAGCTTTCGCTTTAGTCACATTTTATGTAAACTACAACTGAGCAAGAAGGCTTTTGTTGGGTGTAATTTAATATAAGCCTCTGTTGTGGAGTCGTAAGAACGCTTACGAGTTACGAGGAAAGATGAGTGTTGAGCAGAATGGGACATTGTTCATGACATGTTCAATGCTCACTGCTTTCCACCACCTGCATCACAACGATGCTAATTATAGTACCTACACAAACACGCAAATAGACTTGTCCATTTTTATGGTGACTTGGCGTAGTTGCAATTGTCATAAATTTTCTCTGATAAAAAAAATGTAGTAAAGTAGACATGTATGCATATTTTTTTTCCTAATCTATAAAATGAGTCGAGCTGGGCCTCATCTCAACTCATCACTTTAGAGGAGCTTGCACACCTTTTCTAATTTAATTTAAAATTGATTTAATGAGTGAGCATATATACAAAAATCTTTGAAATTAAATTTATTTCTGGGGATTTTCTCAAATTTCTGAATTAAGTATTCCAAGTATTTTGTAGCGATTTCACTCTCGTCTTTTGTACCCGTCTCGCTAATAATCCATTTCACTTTTTGTAAATTAGCGACAAAAAAATATTTTCCAATACTTAAAATTGTCAGATTTCTTAACAGTGACTTTAATGGTCATAAAAATGCCTATTATCTAAAAGCGGT
>JAHZNC010000445.1:0-18206 GCA_027744095.1 Zhuqinia jingwanae | reverse complement strand
TGAAACATTGTGGAACTGTTGAAAATGAATATCTTATCATGGTGCTCTGCTATAAATAATAAAGTTGCGTGCACATACACATGTTCCTTTGGTTGGTCGTGTGCTACAACTATATTTAGATGATGGTGGTGGTAGTGGTGGCATGAAATGTTGTGGTACTCATACACATATAAACACACAAGATGAACATGTGCTACTCGGAAATGCATGAAATTTGCAATTTTTAACGAGATCGTAGAGGATGATAAGCAGGCAGACGGGGACAAGACAGGCATTCCTCATTCAAAAAATAAGAAAAAGAAAATCTCTCTTTATTCCGCGCTACCGCTGCTGCTGTTGCTGCTGGTATGACTGTTGTATTTGTGCTTGCAAGCAGCTGTACAATTTCACTCAACATAAGTGTGTGGCGGTGGTGTATCATAAAATATAAATACTAGTTCATATATTCAAGAATTAAATATTATTATATGCGTGTACCTCCTCCTCCTCCTTTTCCACCGCCACTTCCTCCTCTTCATGAAAATGTGAAAAAAAAGGAAGAAGAACAAGAAGGCGACCAAGAAGGATAAAAAATGCAATGATAACGTGCTTATGGGAAAACAAGTATAAATGGAGAAAACTCACCACCCCATTTTTCCTTGTCTTCTTTTGCATGCCACGGAGGAGATGGCTATCTCCTTTCCCCTTTCCACCTATCATTCCACACACACACACAAACATATGGGTTTTTTATCAGCTCTACACGCCTCACTGTCTTGTTACAAAATGTAATATACAAAAAGTATATATCAAATTGGACCTTTTTCATTTTTTATTGTTGATTTGTTTGTTTGTTTCTCAAACTCATTTTTACTCCACTTGATATGAATATAGGTCAAGTGAATTGTAAATAAGAAAAGTACACAAAGTTTGTTGTACTTTAAATTGAAATATTGAAACATCTTGACATTATTTCTTTTTCGTCGCACAAAAATTCATTACTTTCGTTTCAAAATATCATCAAGCAAAATGAGAAATGAACAGTTGACAAAAGTAAGGTACAAGTTCTGCAGGTGGTGTATACATATATAGTAGAATTATTATATTTGCCCAACATTTTTTTAAATTCTCTTCTCCTTTTGACTGTAGTCCAAGAAATGGGGTCAAGAAGAAGAAGAAGGAAATGGAATAGTTAATTTTAAAAATGTATTTTAGAATTACAGTCAAGTCAGGCTCTAAAAAGGAATTTTGTTTGCATTATAAATTCTAGAAATGTGCGATTTCTCTCTCTCTCTCTCTGGTCCTCTCTCCTCCTATTTTCCATACAGCAACCATAAGTTATTACTTTTGTGAGACAAGAAAGCTTGGTGAATGCGTAAGTATTACTATATAGTAATTGGTTGGTTGGTATTGCGTAAAAAACAGAGTGACTTGCAAAGCAAAGGGAATATAAGTGAAAGCAATAGATCTCTCTCTCTCTCTCATCTCACTCAGGTGATTTCTCCGGGTTGGATTATGGGATCAAAGAAAGCCCAAGAAAAAAAAATTCACTGCACAGTGATTTATGTATAATATCTGCCTGTGTGTGAAGAAAAGAAAAGAGGAAATTCATCCTACACACACAAACGAATCCGAATGATTGCACATGAATGCCTTATAGTTAAGAATTTTTTTTCTTCTCTGGATTGGGATGAGATGAGATGAGCGGGTATGTAAGTAGCAAGCATTCAAAAAAAATGTAAAGTTTGGTGAACGAACAAACCGTTGTAAAAACAAATTCCCTCTGGATTGATTTTAATCCACACTGCTCCAGACTTGCTGGTTTGATCCGACTTGACTTGAGCTTGAGACTTGTGGAACAAGCAGCGCTGTGTCTGTAGGTAGGTACACACATATTATGTAGTGTGCAGAAACAAGGCATGTGTTACTCTAAAAAAAACCTGTTGTGAGTGGTGGATGGTGTGTAGGTATATGAACATGTTTTTATAACAGGAAGGAAATGAGCATATTATTATGTATATAAACGTGTGTGTGTACGTTGTGTTGAGTAAGCAACCCCTGGAGCATAATAAGATTTCACACACACCCACACATACGTAGTATACTTCCTTTTCTGCTTTTGATATGAACAAGCACATGTGACAGCAGTGGATCTTTATATGCATCCATCTAAAAAAAGGAATCATTGGAAAGCGGTTCGTTCTTTTGGAAAATACTTGTTATTCCGACTTTACTTTTATGGTTGACTGTGAGTGAGTGAGTTGAACTCACCTGACAGGTGGGGTTAGGCTTCTTTTTGCTCTTAAACAAGTGTACCAATTTTTTTTCTCGCTTTTTTTATAGAACAGTGAAAGTTTCTTTTTTGAATTCGAATTGGGACAGATGTAGGTATATAGAATTGGGTATTATTGAGAAAACCAGGAAATGTTGGGAAACTGTTGGTGTTGATGATAATGATGATGGATACGAATGGATATACAGTACATAGTATGCCATGCATGATTATTTAAAAGCGGAAAAAGAAACTGGCTTGGTAGATATGGACGGGTATTCCATCACTTTGAAAGAAGACGGATTCATTCTGCTGGAGAAGAAGAAAAAAACTTGTGGTATGACTTGCCATGCTTACTTAGCTTGACATATGGAATCCAAACAAAGTTGTTATGAGCATGATTTTTTTCTTCTATGGTTATGCTGGTGGTATGCTGGTGATGGTGGTACATTATATATTAGCATTTTCGGTTTACTTTGAAAATTCCAGGAAGAAAACTAGTAGTATCCACAGGGAAAGTGTAAGCACGGGTAAATATTATAGGTATGTACATGGGATCTTAGAAGATAGCAAAAAAAACCTAAACAACATACCAGCAGCAGTAAGACAGCAGCAGATGTGTGTTGTGCAAGCGGATTTTTTTTTACTGTACGTGCCTTGTCATGTCGCTTTCCGCCTTTTTCTTCTTCCGCTTGTTAGTAGTTTTTGCTTTCACAGAAGAAGAAAATTACTCTGCTGGATTGATCCATTTGTCTGCAAAAAAAAATTGTGTACAGTAGTAAAAAATACGGGTCTTCTTTGGTTGTTCCTCCAGTGAAAAAATACGTGTAGGATTGCACAACAACATGTGATACATATTAGGTTGTGGGTTTTGGTGTGCCTAAATTACATAATATCCAAGGATAACAAAATAACAAGGTGTTACTTAACCCTTGCTGAAGTAGCGTTTTCCAACGAGCACTTTTATCGCTACCATTATCGTTTGTTTGGGTTAAAGATTTTTCGTGGTACCTCCTTACGATATCTTACCTATGCGCAATATTTACCTCAGTAAATACTATATTTTTTTATTTGGTGTGGAACAAATTCATAAGTTTCATCTAATTGTAAATACACCCATGCGTGTATACCAATGTTACATAAAGCAGTAATTTATTTAAAAAATCTGGTTTGTAGACTTAGAAACTATCATAAAGTGTGCGCGGCACTCTTAATAATAGTTTTTTGTGTATTTAAATTAGTTTGTTGAAATGTTGGCGATTTTAGAGGACATACGTTGATCCGTTAGATCAGAACATCTTTCTATTTCTACTGCGAGGAGATTATTGTAATGAAACTGTAAAGATTTTAAAACATCTCTCGTCTATTTAATTCAGGGTATAACATTTTTAAGCCAGCAAGCCTTTCCTAATATATCTGTCACCATTTTCTAACTTATTTTTGAACTAATATATATAAAAGGAAAAAATTATTTCCAAGAAACTGTTTTGTTATATTAATAATATTACAAACTATTACGTTTCATTAAAAATGTTTTTTTTGCTCTCACATCCTCCGAAACACATTTTCGTCTTCTTGTTTTGCTCCGTCCGTTATACAAATGAACCTTTTAGTGTTAGTGGCCATGTGTGTGAAATCCAATTAGTTTTTAATTACACGAATCTCTCTTTTTCCGTCGCCATTTCCTCGTATCCTATCACTATCATCATCATCATCATCATCACTCACAATCCAACGAATATCCAAATAAACCCACCAACAACCCTCAAAAAAACAAATCTCTCTCTCTCACTTTTTTTCTTTTTCACACTCTCCTTTAAAGAGAGAAGATTCTTAAATTATTAATTTACTTTTAATATAAAAAATATTGTTTATACGTAGGTACGTATATGTGTGTAGAAATGCTTGCTCGTCTTCTCACATTACATTAGCTTGATTCACTCTAATTCTCTTTCCGCCTGGCTGGATCATCATTATTATTTACACAGAAAGAGAGGGTGAAAAAGTAGGACGCTCATTAGTACTTTACGTTATACATGATAACCAAATAACATTACCGCCACCGCCATCACACTGCAGTATAATCTGAGTCTCTGAGTTGAGTACTCAGAAAGAAGAAATTGTTCAGGAAGAAAAAAAAGTCGCAGAGGAAGAGAGGAGCTAACGAAGCAGAAATTCAAAAAAAAAAAAAGCTTATCTGTTTTCGAGAAAGGAAGCCGTATGTTCTTCCTCTTGAGTAGCACACTCACACACATACAAACACACTACCAAGCAAACGACTCGACGCGGCTCCACTATTTTTTTTTATATTCAAAGATGAATGGCTATGGTTGTTGGTCACATAAGTTTCCTTGAGAGAACTAAAAAAAGATGACAGAAACGCCCCGATGCACCTGCCGCCTTCATATATTTGTCCATTGTGCAAACTCAGTATATTATTCTATACATACGCTCATCTCTTCTTGTTACAACCCCTTCTTCTTCTTCTTTTTATTCACTCTCAAATGATTATTTTGCTCTGCTTTTAATTTTGCGATACACACACACACACGGAAAAATGCGAGTAATGTTAAATGAAATGATGATGATATGACATCATCATCAGTTACAGATGAGAAATCTTAAAAGTACCACATGATGGGCTTATTAGTGGACGCATTTTGCATATATGTATACCTAAATAATGCATATACCTAGGCTATTTACCTATAAATATGTATTACAAGCTGTATTTAACTTGTTAAGTCACCCTTTCAAACCCATTGCATATATTTCTCCCATCGTCAATAATAATTATGTGGACTTGTTCTATTAGGGTGGGAACTGATGTGCATCCAGGGATAATCAAGCTCATATTTTTTTTTCTTGTGCGCCTTCCCTTTTTAATATGTTTTTTATGTATAGGTATTGCACATTATTAGAGATCTTCCAAGTACAAAGAAGCATCGTTGTTGTCGTCGTAAATTGAACATGGAAAGGGGAATAAATTATTTTTTTTCGGAGGAATGCCGATTTTTCCCTTGTATCCAATGTTCCAAAAAACAGACAGTGACGGGCTAAAAAAAATTACAGAGAATAATATATCAAAAAGCGTAATAAGGGGAATGACGATCACATAAAAATGGAATCTTATGCATAGGTATGCAGTTATAGAGTTAATGCGAATAAAATGAATACAAATGAGGAACATAGCGTGGTGTACAAAGGACATTTGTATTTTTTTAAACTAGCGCTACATATATATATATATATATATTTTTGGTATGCTTAACCATTATGAATGGGATATTATATTACAAAGATGCGAAGAAGAGAGTTCAGGGGCATATTGGGTTCTCTCTTGGCAGTAATAACGAGGTACGAGGTGAGCAAAAACGAAAAGGGGAAAAGGAAGTGCCTTGTCTTTTTCCTTTGTCCTCGCATTTCCTTGGCGTGTATTCATCTTCATTCTTACCATTTACCTTTGTCGCTGCTCTATATATGCTCACAATTTACAATCAAAATCATGCCACCCGCTTTTCTTGTGAACGTGTGGGTATAAAAATCCTTTTTTGCTTTTTTTAGCTGATAGCATACTTTATAGCTCGGCATGGTTGAGCGCGGTTGGATGGTTTATAGTACTGCCTACATTATTTATATAAGCAGTCAGGGTTGAGAGACAGTCGAGCATGGTGAAATAAATGGCTCAAGTGGGAGAATAATAATAATATCCTATTAAATGTGTACATGTCCAACCATAAAATACTATTTAGATTTGTAGTAGTAATAACACAAAACAAGAAGAAGGGAGTCAGAAGCAGTGTGTTTGTATGTGTGTGTGCGCGACTTTCTTCTTAAGTGAGATTGAGACATCAAAAAGGATCAAGTATCATCATCATCATCATCCTCCTCCTGATCATTTAGCCACCAGCAAAACAAAAGTAGTAGTGTATATTTTAGAAAGAGAGAAAGAGTGAGTAAATCTCTTTTTTTTTGTGGTTGTCACCGTGTCTGTTTTTCTGTCAAATGGCGAGTGACAGACAAGACAAAACTTCAACTTGGAATAATAACGTAATGATAATACCCTCGTGTTGAAGAACCCCATGTTTATAGTGAATACGACTACCGGTATCGTTGTTAAATACACATAATACCAAACCTACATGTAAATTCAAGTTGGTAATCAATTTTTTGTCCAAAATCTCATATATTATATACGACAGTGTGTTATTATGAAACATGAAACAAATCAAGATGAATGAATAATGACGTCATGTGACAAACAATCCGGAACAAGTTGAAGAAGAGAGAAAAAAACTCATTTGAGTTTCATATTGTAAGTATTTAGCATTTGATGTTTGGGTGGATAAATAAAATAAAAGTTCATTCCATAACAAAAAGACAAACAAAATGGCAAGACAGACAGACAGACAGTAAAATTAAGAAATTATACTGTGAGATGTTGTTTGCTAAATGGAGTGATATGATGAGTGGTTTTTCTTCTGAAATTGACGTAGGATTTTTCAACTCATTAGTTTAATTTTCGGTGAATGGAGAAGAGAGAGAGAGAGAAAATGTAAAGGGTGAAAAACAAATCAATCTATTTTTTATGGTGTAAGGTCTGCGCTATATATTCTGTATGTATGTATGTGTGTATACTACTATGCATATAAATTTAAAAAGTCTGTAAAAATTTGTTTAGATCTATTATTGTACCTATTCTGCAGCTTAGTTTGTGTAAAGAATCACTTCTTTTCAAAAAGGATTTGTGAATGTTTTGCTAAGAAGACTTATTGAAAGTTGGCAGTTTATTTGGCTTGGCACCGGTTGGCAGATTGGAATACACACACACACACAGTCTCTCAAAAAAAAACGTTAGACAAACTCTTTTGTAAAAGGGATCACGGATATTAGGTATTCAACATTCCTCCTTGAAACATTTTTTCCTCGTCGTTGTTTCATTAGTCTGTGTGAGTTGTAAAGTAGACAGACAGAGGATACAGGAACAGCGAGCAAGTGGAGTATTGTGAAAGTGGAGGAATTAAACTTTTTGGCATGCTAATTCATAGCAATTATAGTTTGGACAGATATTCATTAAATATTCTTTAGCAGAGACATAAAAAATGACTAGTTGAAAAATTCACTGACGTGTTTGTGTTTAAAGGTTTTGAAATTTTCAAAATATTCAATAAAGCTACATAATATTAGTACTTTGGTTTTGCTTTGCTTTGCTGCTGCAGTTGTGCGATATAATGTATTTGAATTACAATATTTAAAAAATACCAGACTAAAATTTTAATGAAATATTTTTTCTTTCTATTTTCAGGCATCTCAATGCATAAAGGATACGCATTCATTCAATTTACCAACCCCTTCGATGCCCGGAGCGCGTGCCTGGGTGAAGATGGACGGCTTATATGGGGTCAAACACTTGGTAAGTACACGTTTTCGTAATTGTTATTATAATACTATGTATCAAACCGGAATGTTCCAAACAGTTAGTGTGCGAGTCAGTGACCTTTAATCTTAATAACAACCGCGAAAAAATATGGTCATTTTCGATTTTTATGTTGCCGTTAAAAAGAAATTTGAGAAGTTTGTTTTTCTTCTTCTGAGAAACGGACAAGCATATAACGATACGCATTTATTTATGGCCATCCAAAACTTATGGCTATATATACTACTGCAGTCAAGAGCATTTACGGTTTTTGATTCCAACTTTGACATGACAGACCACCAACCAGCAATTTTCATGTTTTTTTCACATACAAATTAACTTCAACAAAAGCTGGAAAAAAGTTTACAAAATTGTTTAATGACAGTCCTGAGAACGCGAAATAATGACCTTAGCATATCCGGACAAATAATATATTATACCAAAAAAAAGAAATTCAACAAATTAGAAAATAACAAGATAAACAGTTTACTACTTCATTAAATTTTGAATCCCAACCTCCTTACTTTTTTTATCGCGTTCATAAACAAATCAAAGTAGTAAAGTTATTTGTATTTTGTGTGTGCCACTGCGTGGGACAATCTTGTAAATAAATATGCTAGTTTTTTAATCCAAATCAGTCGTATTTACATGTATGTTCTGTGCATACATATACAAACATATATATCCACTTATTACTACTATGCAGGATAAAAACGTAGGAGGATTTATGTAGATGACATAAATATATGAACGCCTTGCCATTTTACTAAGCATGAAATATAGCATGGTAAAGTAGCAGGAGTTGTATCTCTTCCCTCTAGGTAATGTGTAATAGCTAAAATCATATGCTACATTTATTTATTTTTCAGGGAAAAAATACCTAAAACTATCATTGCAGTCTGCAGTACTTTCTAAAGAATTTTATCATAAGGTTAAGAAGATGCGTTGCTCGAACATGCAACGCATGCACGCATTATCCTTTTGTTTTAAACGTGTCTTATACAAGTTATAATAATATACATTTTATATCATCATATCTCCAGAGAGAGAGAAAAAATCACGCGAAAACTGTAATCAATAATCCTTACAAGTTTAGAAAATAAATTCGTAAAAATAAGAAAAATAGCGTGAACAAGAGTAGTTGCAGCAGCAGTATAGCAGTTGTTGTTTCATAAAAATCGGTTTAGAAGCAAGACTTTACAAAGACATAATATTTTATATGTCCAGGAGTTTTTTTTGGCGCATTGCATGCCATATGTCGTTTCATGTTTACTATTTCTTTTTCTTAAAAAGAACACTCATAATAAGCATTCATACCGTTGTGTGTGTGTGTCTTTTTTCTTCAGAACGACAACAGCAGCAGCAGCAGTAGAAAAAAGCTGCATATGTATAAGCGTTTAAGTAGAAAAAACGCACGAACAACAGAAGAGAAAATTGTCCATCAATTTTCTCTTTTTTTACTATTCTTTTCTCTTCCCCCTTCTTTTTTTTCGCGTGAGTATTTTTTTTATCTGAATGTTTATTAGTGATAGGAAATGTGTACTGCCACCACCTCAGTCAACCCGTAATAACAGGAGGTCACTTATTACTACTCCACTTTTGCTTCCTTCCTCAATCCATTCCATATGTGTGTGTATGTATATATGCAGTTATATGAACCGTGGAAAAAGAAAATAAATAGATAAATACGTACAATTTTGCTTTTCCCTCACTCTTTTTTATGTCGTTTCTTTTTTTCTTTTTTTCTTTCTCTATTTATTTATTTCTTCTTCTTCTACCACCACCACCAACACAACACACTAAAGTGAGACACTTGACTTGGTGCAATCCATTTTGTATTTACCTTTGTCGCCGTTAGTGCTACTAAACAAGAAAAGAAAATACATTTTTCACATAAATACATACCACAACTAGCAGCAACAATAATAACAGCGGCCAATAATAATGGACACCAATATCATTTGCCCTGTCATAATAGCATTTTCTATACATACATACTCAAGGTAGACATGCACCTCCAAATTTGGGTTTGTTCATTAAGATAGTGTAGTTATTTACAACGTCGATGCATAGCCTATGCAATGCCTTTACTTTTATTGAGCGGATATTGGAATGGCATATCCTCAACTTACATGTACAAAGGTCGTTAGAATCGTTACGATTTTGCTCAAAGTGCTCCTCGTATACTTTTCGTTTTTTTCTTCTTCAAAAGATAAAAAATGCATCTTGTTTATACCACAACTTTGTGTATTGACGTTACTGGATCATAGTATACTCTGCAATTCTGATAGTAGTATTTATGTATGCCTGACTGTTTTTTTACATTGATAGTTATACATTTCTGCTTTTATTTGTGTGCAGTTTGGCAACTAGCTGTAATATGTATAGCTATCTGTGTTCATGATGTTTAAATGACGCTACCTTTTACCGGTGCATGAGCACGGGATGTGAATGGATAAAAACAGTAGAAAGTTGGGAAATGGAGGAAAAAATAAGAAAAGTTGAATGAATAAAAGCGTCTCACTTGAGTACTCTTCTTTTTTTCTTTAAACCGTTTGCAATCCATATAGATTAAATTACGGCAATAAAAAGGGAAAAGAGGTGAGGTGAGTGAAAGTTGAGTTTCGTATTGAGTGTCTCTCTCGCTGTATGTGCTCATGATCATGAATTTTTTTTCTGACTGATATCCAAAACTACTTGTGTACTATGAAGAAAAAGGAATAAAGTGGCAAACATTTCACAAAATAGAAGAAGAAAAGAGATTTGAAATTTTGAGTCAACTTTTTTCTTGGAATTAAGAAGTTGCATGACTGTATACCAATGAAATGCGGGTAGGTATGCATACAAACACAATACCAAAGACCGTGAATGCATTAGTGAAAATCGAAGAAAGTAAAATGACAAGAGAGAGAAAGAGAAGAGAATGTTAACTGTTCAGGCAATAGTATATCATTAAGATTATTATTATTATTATACTTATTGTATTGCTTTGAGTAAGTCTTTACTAGTACTGTTGCTACTCCTGCTCCTATATAAGTTAATGTTGACATTACGAGACCTGTAAATGTATTCGACGAAAGTCAAAAGAAAAAAGCACTTTTGACATTTATTTTTCACAGTTATTTTTTGCATGTTTGTTGGTCGCGGAGTGAAAAGCTTAATGGTTACGAGACCAATATTCTTTTTATTTTCTCTAAATTTTCTCCCAGAAATCTTTAAACTTGACTGGTTTGGTGTAAAGTGTAATATATTATATTATGTTTCTGCTATTGCTTCCTTCCACATCATGAAAATGACGATGATCATGATGATGGTTTTTGTAAAATGTATGAGCAAATAAATTTTGTGCGAGGAAAATTGGCGGAACATGGCAAGTTGCGTTGCAGTTAGTAGTAGTAGCAGCACAACAGAGTACTTTATTACTTTGTATTATTACATGTATAATGTTATGGTGTAAAATATTATAAGGTCCTATATTACTATAAGGTTCTCTCTCTCTCTCTCTCTGAAAAATCTGCTATCCATTTCCCCATTCATTTTGATTCTACATGGCAAAATCCACCACCATCAATACGTGAGGGCCGTTATTATTACCGACGTAACTTAACACATACCCAACAAGCTAAAGTGGAAGTAGGCACAACTGCTGCTGCCTTTCTGTGTGAGCGTGTGTGTATGTGTGTCTCCGTCTCTTCAACCCACAGCAGCCAGAGAAAACCAAGCAATGAAACGTGATGATGTAAAAGGATTGTCGAGAATGAATGAATGAAATGTCCTTTTTCCTTCTTTCTCTTTTATTCGGGGTGACTCTCTCCAGAACTTTTTTTTATATTATGGTCATGCAAATAGAGAGAGAGAGAGGCAGTAGAGCATATGACGTGAACGTAACCGATAATAAATTCCCTGTTTTTCCTTGAGCCACTCAAGTAGTTCCAGTCGAGCAGCAAAGCAAGCCGTAACATAAATGCTTGTGGTTTTATGTTACTTATTTATGTGATTTCACTTTGCATATTTGATTTTTGTCCCTTTTCCTTTGGCTCTCTCAGTAGCTCTCTAGCACTATGCATGAATGCGTGAGTTATACAGTGTAATTTTTTGCAAGTTACTTATTATTACTACCATTATATATTCCATGCTTGTTATTGTTTGGTCCTCTACTTTATACTCTCTCCTCATCGAAAAATGGTCTGGTCTTGCTGTCTCCACCGTTCGCCCTCAAAAACAGCAGACGGAAGTCAAGAAACATGGTCTCTTCGCCACACGAATTTTGTGGATATTGCAAATATGTAATAGTGACAAGTGTAGGGAGCAAAAACCTAGCACGTACGTACCAACAAATATAACGACAACATTAACAGTGAAAAGCAGCAGAGGAGAAAACATTTGGAAAGAATGGCGAATTTGTAAAAAAAAAGGAGTAAAAAATGTGTTTCCAGACACGCATATATACTACAACAATACATTATGGCAAAATAGTAGCGTATAATATTTATTTACAGAGAGAGAGAAAATGAAATTTTGTTGTTGTTGTTGTCTGCTGTGTTTTATTTTTCACGGTTGGTGGCAATGGCCACGTCGGGCTTGCATCCGATTCCTGTATTTATTTATACCCCAAAGCATGCACAGAAAACAACCAGCTGAGTGGTTGGACTGGACGGACGGACACACATTTATAATGGACTTGTTCAGAATGTGTTGCACGCAATCTGTCAAAAGTTGACAGGACCAGTTTGTTTCCGTTTTTTCGGACACAAAATGACTTGATACAAAAAAATTAGTGTGTATAAATGTATGTCTACTATTTCAAACTATACAGTGGTTATATAGTGGGAAAGGGTGTATGTGTGTGTGTGTACCTACCGAAACCCACATGCATGCTTTACATACAGGGGTATAATATGTACATATGGAAGTGGTTTTTACGCTTAACAGTTTTATGGGGAAAATATTTTATGCACATTATCACAAAGCTGTACATGTGCACGTGATGTTATAGTTGTTGTGGTGATGAAGCACTTGTAATGAATTCGTATATAACGCAAAACAAATAACATGACATTACAACCAACATTACCACCCATTTACATTGGAAAGGAATGAAAATAATGCACGTAACTACTCCCACATACATTACAAGAGTCAGCAGAAAGGGACATATGCACAGCCTGTCAAATAAAACATGTATAATAAAGGGTAATCGATCATTTTCACTTTAGAACTGACTTACACGAGACCAGAGTGATGATGATGATGATGATGATGGTTGAACGCCCACTTCAAATTCGTTTCAACACTTTTATAATAACAGCAAAGCATCAAGGCCATAAAAGTTTTAAAAAATACAAATTTTGAGCCAAGGTTAAAAAATACTGGAACAAAACAGGCAGAAATTGAATAATGAATAAAAAAAGCTACATTACATTATTATTGTTGTTATCCGATTAGCAGCCAATACAGATATATATAGGTATGTAGGTACAAAGTATATCAATCTGCATACATTATCATTATCAAGTAGCAAAAAACTTTTTTCATTGATGTACGCTCCTAATAAATCTGAGAGAATTATTGACATTGAAAATCCATAATGCGCTTTTAAAAATTTCTATACCTTTATCTTAATTTTGCTGCCTAAACGGATACCAATTTTTGGGAACAAAAACCAGCGGAAGTTCTTTCACTTTCTCCATCCTTTCTTTCAAGTAGTTTATATGCACAATGGTATCAAAAGTCTTTGAAGCGAGCGCTTAACTTCCTGATTAAATTTATCATATATCCTTAATAAAAATCCACACAGCACGAGATAAAAAAATGCAACAATGCATGCCACCACTACTACACTGTCGTAATCGTCTTTTACTGCTCCACTTTCACTTTCCGCATATAAGTGTATATCTTGTTGAAAACTGAGAGACTCGCGAGTAGACTCTTAAAAGAAGTGAATTTTGAGTGCAAAGTTCCTTTACGAAACAAAAGGAGGCATAAGGGAAAGACATTGAAAGAAAAGGCGGGATAAAGAGAGGCTAACAAAATCAAGTCACATAGAAAAATTTAAAAAGCAAAAGAACTTTTTTTTTCTCTTCTTCTCTTCCTTGTATCTTTTCTTCCACCACCCTCATTATTATTCCAAGAAAAAAAAGTTTTTCATCTTCTCCCCACAATATATAATCTTGGTGTGTACTTTACAAAAAATATTTATAATATTACACTCTTCTCGAGCTGATTGTGTGAAGAGAGAGAGAAAGAGAATAGCAAAGAGGTGTGCACACTATAAAACACACATGCACTAAACTTTTTGCTCATTGGAAGGGAAAAAAGTTATAAATCAGTTGCTCATGGCGGTGATAATGATGAGATGTCAGTCTGGGAGTGGGTGCCTGCCAGCAAGTAAAGAGCAAGGAAAATATGAAGTACAAAAAAGCCTGCATTTCCTTTTGTCTCACCAAAATAAAACACCATACCACCACCACTAATGCTTTTATTATTCTTGCCACTCATGCCATCCCATCCCAGCACACAAACACTCACACACACACGATACATACATCTCTTTTTTTACATTCATGCAAGCGTGCATGATGATGCAGGGAATCAGAAAAAAAGAAACATGGTTCCCGTCTCATTTTTCCCGTCAGTATTTTTAAACATAATTTTTTCCTCTCTCTTGCTGTGTGAGTGTGTACAAAACGTGAGCGATATCGTGAAAACGTGAACAAAGTTACGTGAGTATATGACATTGCTCGTTTTTTTTACTGCAACTTTCTACTTTTCACTTACTTCTTTCTATCACACATTTACACACATATACACACCGCAGAACAACTGATGGTCTTCCATCATGTGGAAGAAATACTCATAAATGGGAAAAGTACATTGAGATTGATGATGAAATGTATATACAAGTATACCTTGTGTACATATTTTGTATTGTTTGGCAATTGTATAAGCACAGATGTTTGTGTGTATGTGAGTGTGTGTGTGGGAGGGGGAGAGAGTAGAGGGAGGGAGATTGGGATTGTGTGCAGCGGAGTAATATGTTTAAAAAAAACGCAAGCAGGAATCTTCAAGTTGGCGTGTTTTTCTCATTTTACTGCTTTATCTGCTAGCTTTCTACTCCACTTGTTTTCTATCAACTCAGACAATAAATACGATACACAACTAAACAGAACATCCTGAGAAGCTTTATTATACTGCCATAGTGAAAGTTATTTTATAAACAAGAATAAAAGTTATGACGATACACTGTAGATTCCTTTGTACTGTGGGCTAAAAAAAACGTTTGGATACTACGTCGCATGATGCATGTGGAATGGAATTGTATACAGAGTAATTTATTCACTCCAATTAGCATGTTTTTTACATTTAAAATGACGTTAAAGATTGAACGATGCGGTTTGAAGCAGAAAAATGGGATACTACGTAATGCCTTCCATCCAACTTAACTCACATTGCTACAATCACAACATTATCAAAGCAGCATCTACACACGCTTAAAGCCCAAGTACTATCTTTGTACCTGCAACCATTATTAATTAATTAATGACAAATACCATGGCTGTTTTGCATCCGTTAACTCATTCATTCGTTTTCTTCTTCTCCTTTTCCCCTCTCTCAAATGACGTTCTCCGTTTTTTGTCCTCCCAAAATTATTCATTCTTTGCACGACAAATCGCTGCTATTTTTTTCTCTCTCTTTCCTCCCTACTTACGTATAACCAGCAGTCAGAAAAGCCCAAGCCATCATGAAGGATATAAAGTTATTTAGATGGATGATGGAGACCTTGTGCGTGTCATATCTCGACTCTTGACTAGAAAAAAAAATCCGTGTGTTCTCTAGCAGCGTTTTTGATATCTAAAGAAATTAGGAAAATATGTAGTAATAGTAACATTAGTAGTAGTTCTATAATATGGTTCAATAATATAGAAAGCTTTTAAAAGGATTTTTCATTCTCTCTCTCTCTCTCTCCCAATATGAGTTTATTTTGTCGTCTTCAGTTTGAGTGAATAGATGACTTGCTGTGCTGCGTTGGTTTTTTTTCTCAAGAAGTGGTTCTTGAATCCGTTTCTTATGTATTATTATTATTATTATTATCATCATTTTCTCTGGTCTTATCGTCGTGACATGCATCAAACTAAACTAAACTCAATTAGGGGGATCTATACACAGACCAAGAAAAAAGCTGGCAGAGAAAAAGATGAAGGTGCGGCGGGGCCGGTGGTGGTGTGGTAATAATGGTAAAAGTATACTATATCCGCCGCCACGAATCATTCAGTGGTATAGAGGTTGACAACAAAGAAGGGCTCCTGATATCCGACAGCCGATACATTTAGTTTTATTTTGGTAATAGGGATACATACATAAATGCATATATGCATGCAGAAAGGTGAAGGAGCTGTATGAGGTTTTTCTTCTTTCACTAAACTTGACTTCATTGGCATTTCATTTTATCTTCTTTTTAAAGTGCGCATACAATAAGTGTATTTTCCTTTTTTTCTCTTTTTTTATTTTATAAAAAGTAGCCATATATCCATTAACCACGAGAAAAAAAATCAACTTTAATATATATTTTGCTTTTACTTAACTAAAAAACCTCTACTTTTTCCTTTTCTATTTTCTTCATGGTTTTTTCTTTGCTTCTTTCAATCTGTTGTGCATGCTGATGATAATGATAAGAAAGCTCTCTCCTTTTTTTCTGGCAAATATTGCCACTTTTTATTCAGCTGGTGATGTCTTTAGATTTTCTGCTGAAAAAAAGGAGCAAAGACGACACGGGCACACGACTGTAATACTTGAGGGGAGGAGATAGATAGAGTAACGAAACTTGCTCTTCCAAGTTTTAGGATGGACGTCATTCCATAAAAATTCATGATGTGAACTTGACTATAATATTATTATCCTTCTACGTATATTAAATTATCGGTACATTATTCTATGATGAGCAGCCGCAGCAGCAGCAGCAGCAGCAGTCCATGGCTTGTAGGCAGAGAGGACATATTGAAAACGAGATTATGCGAAAGCCAAAAAAATCCTTCTGTTATTCATTTCCGTCCTTTTTTCCGATTTGCGTTGTTCTTTTTTTCTTCGCCTTGGTCTTTTTTATGACTAACCTTTCTGTGGGCTAACTTCCTTTTAATCAAGATAGATTGGTTATTGTTTTTTTGAGTGTCTTTTATGTATGCAATGGGAGGAAATTAGGTTGGATGAAAAATATGGTCAAAGCAGAAGAGCAGTGAACTGTACTGTAAAGAGAACGTCTTGGTGCACTCATGTTACTACTCATGTCACTGTGATTTTAACAAGGTTGACTAATCAAAGTAAAAGGGTTTGTTTGAGAAGGAACAAAACGAATGACATGACTTTTAACGAAATGGTTATGTTGTTTTTATGAGAAATCCGGACTTGGACAATGTTTATGTAATGATTAGTCATTTTGTAGAACGGCACTAGTAAAAATTTACATTGTCTAAGAGACGCTAGTAATCAGATATAGTCCAAACAAATATAGACGGAGAATTTGAAAAAAAGGAGAAACTCAAATGCAATAAATGGAATTAGTGGCGAATTGAATATTCATCCGGTTGTTGCAGTTATGTAGGTTATTTTGCAAGGGATTTAAGAGTGGGGGTTGGAGTTGATCTCAAATTTTATACTTTATTCCTGAATATTTAATTTGTAATTTGACACCTATGATTACGGCTGGTTGGTTGGATTAACTTGTTGCTTGAATTCTGGAATGATTCTTGCGGCTTAATTTTATGATCACTTGGCTCGTAAGAATAATCCAATAATCTCTTTTTACAAATCACTTTATGGATATATGTATCTTTATAAACTAATTGCACACTTTAGCTGGATGGCAATTTGACCAAAAGACGGACATTATATAAATTCCTCTAGAACTGGCGTGATTCATGATTTAGTTTGCGCATCAATTTAGGAAAAGGTCATTGAAAAAAAAATTTGAATTTTAAATGGCAATCCGACAAAAAAACACTCAAGGAGAAATACACAAGCTATTCTCTCTTGCATTTTCCCCGTATTCATTTCATTCGTTCCACACACGTGTCCGAGAGAGGATCTCCACACGAAAAGGTTTACTGAGTGGTACAGGACAAGTGTGAGAATGATTAGAGGAAACTTGATGCTAACCTGACTTGATCAAAATCATTATTAAACTTTGCATATTAGTAATTATTATATCCCTTGACTGACAAGAACAAGTGTGTGAAAACAGGAGCAGTAGTGTCCCATGTGGGTTGGTTTATTCACCAAGCCACATAGGGCTAATAAAATAGCTCGGTTTTTAGCAGACATTTTGTCATAATAATTTGTAATAAGAGAAGCTGCTGTAGGGCTTTTCAAAGAACATCCTACACTCGAGTGTTTTTGAAAGGAATTCTTTGTTGAAAGTGAAGTGTGAAGTGGAGTAAAAAGAGAAGCTGTGTGTGTGTATGTGTGTGTGTGCGAGAGAGAGAAAGAGAGAGAGAGCGAGGAAGATATTAGGATAGATCAAAAGAAACGTCACTCGAAATCCAATGC
>JAHZNC010000444.1:0-43399 GCA_027744095.1 Zhuqinia jingwanae | reverse complement strand
AATCACTCAAAAATTAATATCTCAGAAATAAGAAATACGAGTGATTGCATGAATGATGCTGATGCTCGTATATTACATCTTACTGCAAGGTTTATTTTACTCATAAAGAGATTCATCATCATCACTATCACTAACATAGATAATCACGATCAAATAGTCGTGTAGTAGTCGTAGTAGTCATGATTCATGATGATGAATGACGTTATCTTTTTATCGTCTTTACAAAGTACACATACACATGCTACTACATAAGCACTGCAATTGTGCAGTGCAGTGCAGCAACTGCATAAAGATGAGATAAAGAAGAGAGTAAAAACACACTTTTATGCAATCCCTGTTTGTTGTGATGTTGGTGCTAAAAGTCAATATTTATATATCTTGCTCAAATAAGTCACCTAGTCATATCATTTATGTATATCTTTCCTCATTTGTTGTTCGTGTGTGTCTGTGTGGAAAGCAGAAGGCTTTTTAACAAGTAGTAAACTAACTCATTCGTGATTTCATAGCTCAGCTACAAAAGAAACTTCCTTTTTTCTTACATCTATTCTTGCGTTGTAGGCATAAAATCATATTTCCTGCACTGCATGCATACCTAAACTAAAACAACTCTTAAAGTAGCATAATATCATAAACTGATGTCATAGTCATAATATTATTATTATACTACTACACCAAACCACATCACAAGTAAAAAATTGTTTCTTTGTTTTGCTGTGTTGTGCATTTTTTATGAAAATTTATAATGTATTATGTTGCATTAAAATAATATGTATATTATTTAAAGATTTTTTACAAGATTTTATTTCCATCTTGATAAGGTATATTATTATTATATTATTATCGTACGATTTTATATCTCCAATCATAAAATTATAATAGTTGTAACAGAAATAATAATAGCAACATTATTACACAAAAAAAACATTGCTCCCCCCGTGTGGTGTATATCATGTGCGTGTGTGTAGAGTGTAGAGTCGTAGGATTAAGTTGAACCCTATTCCCCCATATTCGCATAGCTGCACAACAACATAAGTTTACAAGTTTATATATTATGAATCATTTTCTTTGATCATGACGATATCATATCACTCTTACAGTCACCATTATCCTTTGAGACTAGAAGCGAAACAAGACAAGTAGAGCAACTTAAGAAAGAGCTGCAGCTGTAAGCGTAGCACTGGGCACTAACTTTAATTTTATGTGTTTAAAAAGTAATGCCGAGGATAGCGTTGGTAGCTGCGTGATTACGAGTTTATAAGTATATGAATAGGGGCATACTGGCATACATGCTTTTTGAATGAGCGTAATATGTATTTATTTAATGAATGAATGAGTGATGTTGAATTGAAATCCCTTGAAATGATGATATGATGACTATGACGATGTGTGAGCAGTAAGATGAGATCATTTATTTTTCTGTGTTTATGATGATGATTATGATGACGACGACGACGATGGCGAATAGCGATTACTTTTATTTTCATATAAACATGGGGACGAAGAAGTATAAATGTAGGAGTTGCGTAGTTGTTGTTGTAGTAAGCAGTAACCTATTACTATTACACTTTAAATGAGTGACATTTTGGTATACTGCATGTTGGCGTTTGGTGGTCATTGTCTGTCATCATCAGCACACTCCTTAGAACTGATTTGGCGTTTGCTTGTATGTGTGTGACGATCTGGCATACTCTCTTGAACTCGCCAGAGAGACCGAAATTTCATACTCAAGTCGCTATTGCGACAATTCTCTCTCTCTCTATCTAACTCCATTTTATTAAGTATTCAATTGATATTGGGGAGGAAGTGGTGTATTAAAACTGCATTAGATGTTTGTATACTATTTTGCCGTGGAGTGACTGGAAGTTACTGTTCTCATGTACTCGAACAGGAGCAAATTGGATAATAAATGTGAAGTAAGTTAACACATTTTGCCACCCGCAGTCAGTCTCATCTCTTGTATTAAACTTTTTTGTACAAAAATATAATATAAAATAAAATTTAGTCAGAATTTCATGTTCACAAAAGCCATACAGCGAACAAGATTAAATTGGCATGAATAAAATCGCAAAGATCCACGCATTTTTTCTCTCGTTTAAATCGTGCATCCTACTTTACACTTTACACTGTAACTGCAACAGCTATTTTTAAATGTGAATGTGTGTAATCGTGCACGCTTTTCGTCTCTGGAGCTTTGCTGGTTGACTCACCTATTTCATAAGTATCTCCTTTCATTCAGTCTTCTTGTTGGCAAATAGCAACAAACAGCAACATCGACGAATTGGATCTCTAGACAAGCCCAGGCGAAAAGAAATCAAATTACTTATGCAATATCTCATTCAGTTGATTTGACAGTCATCAGACAAGGCAGTCAAAGTATTAGTGTCTTTCTTGCTCTGTCTTTTGTACACAGAAAATCTGTCATTGCGTTTCTGCCGAGTCTGTCTTTTGAGGCTAGGCTTGACTGGAGTGAATTCATGCATGATTTTATCATTCGTATTTTTTATGCCGTTGGATTATATTGCATGCGTACAACCATAGCAGGAAAAGCACTCAGCAACTTCTTCCTGCTCCAGACTTTCCACAAATTTCAACGTTATTATTATGATGGGCTGATAGCAGGAGGGCCACGCCAACTCATTCGGTAGAAAACATCCACCTTTGGCATGGTAATGTACAAACTGTAAAGTTTAGACAATGCTATTCAATACATCCTACAGAAAAAATAAGCAAAACGCATTAACTCAGAAAACTTTGAAATTAGTGTCTGGAGCCGAAACATATAGAGTCTGGAGTTTTTGATAGATTAGCTCCATTAATGTGTTAGTCTAGTTAGTAAATCCAAATCCAGTTAAAATTAAAAAAAAATTGTTTCAATAGACTCATATATGTCACATTACCCCGTCTGGAGTCTGTCTACTATTGACAGAGTACAGTTTAAAAAAGTGACAGCTGTGTGACAATTTCCAGATAGAGATCTATAAACGTATTCTAGTCTTGTTTGCTGCTGCATACTAATAGTAGCTTATTTTTTTGTCTCTTTGATGCTTATAGATATTTCGAGTATTGGGACACTGGAGCAGGAACTAACATTCCAAGAACTACGTGCTGGGGAGAACGAATTTCTTTCTCGTGACTAAAGTTCCCATTCTTTCTTCAACGGTGCTTGTGACAGAAGGTGTGAAAAGTCTGCCCGTGAAGCTACTGGAGTGAAAGTGTCTGTTCGTGAAGCAAGCAGTCAAGTAATGCCTGTAAATATGGGTGAGTCGTAAGAAGAGGTCTAAGTTATTGCTAACGTTATTACACTCACAAAATATTAATTGTTTACATTTTGTTATGTGTTATATTCCAGAGGAGCAAATTGTAATGACACCAACGGCGAAAACAGACAAGTTCACGACTATCGTCGTGGAACGACGACGTGTTGAAATGAGCGATGCAAACTCCTC
Source organism: Zhuqinia jingwanae (assembly GCA_027744095.1). NCBI lineage: Eukaryota > Metazoa > Arthropoda > Collembola > Entomobryomorpha > Paronellidae > Zhuqinia > Zhuqinia jingwanae. Next base: position 39,953 of record JAHZNC010000444.1, on the reverse strand, counting down.
AGAAAACCGGAAAATTCACGTCGCAGGTGGAGACCATACGGGAATTATAATAAACAAAGAGATAAACGGGTCCGTGCCACCAGACCCTTTGCCTTACCAGCTTTCCTTGGAATTCAAAGTGTTTCTTGTTAACGCCACCACCCAAAAGCACACTTTAGAAAGTCGTCAACTGAGATTCTGGTTCAAGGATGACCTTCCCCCAGGGGAACGCGCAAAGTATTCCCAAGAGTTTTTCAAGGAGCTGGTACAACCCCTCTCGTTCCCGAGATGTTACACGGGGTTTATCATGAAGGTCTTGAAGTTGATGCAGGTGCGATTTGTGAACATGAGGAAGATTGAGATTGAATTGCGGCAGTTGGAACAAACCGACCATCCGCCAATGAGGCCAAGTAAGTTGAGCTTGTTCATTCAGTACCCGTAAAAGTCGACAATTGACAATGAATGAAATTTATTCGTTTTATTTTTTGACTTTGTTTACTTTATATATATATATATTTATATATTATGCTGTCTTAATAAATAGCAAATCGAGGTGCGATCCTCTTTGAGTTAGACAGAATGGCTCGAAAGTCAGAGACAATGACAAGGTCAACAACGACCACTACTACGACAACGAAGCATGAAAAAAATAAAAAAGGTTCTTATAAAAATCAAATGCATTTGGAGTGTGTGGCTTTGTTGTTTGACATCTATAATTAATATAATCGGTCACTTTCTCTTAAAAAACATAATTGCACTCCAAAAAAAATATTTGCATTTTTTTTGTAATTGAACCCATTAAACTAATAGATTAGATGATTAGTGTGTTGGTTTGTTGGTGATCACCTCTAACTAATTTTCTAATTAAAATTTTACGTTGATTGTTTAATTAATCAATCAGAAAAGATGACAAGAAAGTTTTAAAATAACAAATTAATTTGATTTTTAAATTACAGCATCAACTGAGCCAGGAGGCGCTGGGGAAAGGATGGAACTCTCCGAAACAAAATTACTGGAAATGATTGAATGTGCTTATCCCAATCCACTCACGCTATCTGATATGGCCAAGTATGTTACCATATTTTATGCAATAACTGAGATTTCAATTTTATGAGTTACGTGGTCATGGTAACCAGAATCCATATATTGTTTTCCTCTGTAGGCAAACGTGCAGTTCAGAAGATGAAGTTCGCCATCACGTCACCGCACTCCAAGTCAAGGGCTTGATAAAGGCCATAGATCCCAAAAGCACTTCCTCTCATGTCCCACCACCAGTCAAAAGTTTGTCTACTTGTACTGCGACAAAGCTGTGGAAAAAGAAAGTGGTGGATTGGAGTTTGAAACGCGAGGTTACGTACCAACAAGTCTCGTTTTGCAAGATATCGCCGCAGATATTCAGGAGGATGGAGAAGAGGAATGGATTCAGGCAGCTGAGGAAGGCATGCAAATTTTGGGGGACGCTGAAGGAGTTGATTTTACCAGACCACCGCAAAGTAGCGACAAGTTGTTCATGGCCATTGGTGAAAAGGATGTGATCGAGGTAGCACATCCGGCGGCTCCAGAAAATCATCATCCTCATCAACAACGACGATTGGAAAGCCGAGTTCATCTTGGCGCAATTGCTGGGGGGCGAGCTGTTTCAAAGGAGGACTACGTTCGACAAGAATTGGCAGCAAGACTAGGGATCCTTGCTTATGATTCCGAATATGACGCGGTATTGGAGAGTATCATTGGCAATAGACGGGATGCTTTTGTGGTCATCAGAGGAATCTCTGACTACAAGGACGGTACAAGGAGAAAGGATTGGCAAGGGTATTCTGCACTTCTAGCAGCAGCATACGCGAAAGTTATCATCAGCCGATTGGAACCACCAACAGATGACTAAATCTTCTAAAACCATAATATCGGCTACAGAAACAAACACAAAATTTTACCTACAGATGAACTCTATGCTTAAATTAATAATTAAATATTTTCCTTAAAACAAAGAAATCTCTATGAAAAAAACGTATATTATATACCATACACACAACACACCGAAAAAGAACAGCTTATAAACCTTCATCATCTAGTCCTACATACATTAACCTACAACAACCTACCTATTTATCTTGGAATTCTCACCAAAACTCAAATTCAACAACGTACTGCAACAGCCACAAAACAAAGCAAAATACTATATTATTACTATTATGTACCCAGAAATAGAAAAAAATATATAATTATTAAATGCAATTATCGTAATTGGAAGAGCAAAGGAATCTGTAAAATTTAAAAAAAAAAAATTAGCCTGAGATCATTCAATGAAATTGAACGTCTATATACAATATACCTGCTACACACAGAATTATTATTATTACAACTATTGCGTTTAAAGATAGAAGATATTACAATAATAATTAATTAAATAAATGAAAAGTGTTCCTCAATTCAATGAGAGAGAAAATAATGATGCATATGTGTCACGCCTTCTTGGCTTGTGCATATTTTACAAACATTTTATTTAAAAATCATCAATAAACATGCACCATACATCATATATTTAAATATATTACAGAATGGAGCACATAATTATATGCGTGACATAATTTCACATAAACTAAGTAATTACTGCGCACAGATAACGTGATCAATGTAATTTGTTTCATAGCACAGATTCAAATAATATATAACTGTATTAATAAGAAGTAGTAGCATCCTTCAGTAATATTACGTAATGATATGTTAAGTGTTAAAAATCTAACAAAGTTAAGAAACGGTTATAATTAAGAGAGTAACTTGTAAACATAAAACTAAGGCTTCGTTGGGGATTTATTTAAATTCAATTTTAGACCCGTTTCTCTTCGGTCGTTGTTCTGAGGCACGGGCAAAGATTTCAAAATGTTCTTTGGCCGATAAGCTTCCATGTCATCTTCCACCTGACCTTGGTCACCAGCCATGTCCCCATAATCCATGGCAATTTCATTTTTATCTCGTACAAGGAGTACTAACTCGTCGCTGTACACGTAAAGTGATTTTCTGACCGGAGGAACAAGAGGGAACCAGGCCAAATCCTGAATTAACCTGGGCGACATTTGCCAAGGATACCCTATGCCATCCGGTTTGGCTACCTCGACTTCGAAGTCTGTAGTGGCATCATGCATTCCCATTGATTCTTTGAGCTTTGCCATTAGAACATCCTCAAAATCAGTTGAATAATCGTGGAAAACTTTGATTTCTTTTGGCGGATCTAATATTCCAGTACTGGGATGCCAGCGACGGTAAATGAGGCAATAAGTTTTTTCAGTTAGAGTACATGGTTCGTCAAGAAGCTGGACGTATATTTCGCCACAGTGGATAGATGATACGGTGAATACATCTTGCAGTTTGGCGTTGGGCCGCAGAACCTTGGATGGATTGGTGCGAATCTTCTTTCGTAGTCTAACCTTGGACAAGTCCACCGAACCAGGGTCACAAATTTCTGTTTTTTCAAGAACTGTCGTTTTCAGAGTATCAACTGACATAGCCATTGTGACTACGATGTCCGTCAAGTACTCAAGTGGCTAAAAAGAAAACAGGCCGTTAAGATGCATTACAGCTAGTTACATTTAACCACATGATCATGTTGCAAGTTCAAAATCTATACATTTAAATGTGACATTCCTTACATTCGCAATTGAGCCAAGGTTTAGCTTATAAATAGGCAAACGTGCCTCTCCATCTTGAAGCCTATGTTCCAATTTGACATATAAATGGTCAAACGGTTTAATAGTTGAAATACGCTCTGTCATGCGACGTATCTCTGTAGACTCATCTTTATCAATCTTGTACAAGACAAAATCATTTTCCGGAACAGATATCCATTGAGAAACCCGTTTGCTCAGGGCGTACAGAGGTGTTTGTGCATCAATGCGAATTTCACACACTGAAAAAGACAATGCAAAATTGTCAACAAAACCATTAAACCACACATGGCTATAGTTATAACCATCAAATCATTTCATAATCACTTACATGCAAGGTTATCTTGCTCTGCACGTATGGCACTCATCATCTTCATAAAACACTCTGGTCTTTTGGTTCCCGTCACAGTATCTGCGACTGGAGTCTCAGCAGTAGCGTCCCTTTCACTGATCTTTGTTGAAGCGGAGTCTGCGTGCCCATTTTTAATACTTTGTTCCTTTTCTGATGATGCATCGCCAGGTACGTTTTGAGCAGGTGGTTCGGTAGCTTCGCCGTTAGGTAGCTTCAATTGAGCCTTTTCATCCTTTGCACCACCGCTGCAGGTTTTAGCTTTAGCAACATGAGATACTTGATTCTCCACTGCCTCTGCAACTTGCCTTTTAGCGTTTCGTAGATTTTCCACGGTATATCCATCAGGGAGTTGAACATACATGTGCATCACTTCGGCCCTGGTATATTGCTCAATAAAGTCAAGAAGCTTGTTTGAGATCTCAGCATCACCAGAACCCACGTTCACGTATAGCTGTTGAGTATGCATGGGAAAGTCTCCGTTAATTAATTATATAAATGCCCTTGATTTCTAGGAACATACATAATTTAATTCTTTTGTGCTAAAAGTACTTACATTATTGATTTTATCAAAATTGTATAATGCCAACGGGTGCTGATCATCTCCGAACAACGTAGTAAACCTTCCGGCGTACTGGGCAACCAAAGTCATCTCATTTGACCCCAAACCCATAATCGATTGAAGTTTTTGCTTCAGGATTCCCATTACTGCGCTAGGATCAACATGAATTTCGGTCAGTCCTCCTAGCATTTCTTGCCTTGCACAGTTCACCTGTTGGGTTCTGAAAATTATGTCATTTGTTTTGTAAATCTCCACAAAGGGACCTCCGCTCTCTGGCTTCAACTCCAAGAGTAATCCTTCGTTTTTGGTTCTTGGAGCCACTTTTTTCAACGCAAGACTGATTAAATCCTCTTCACATCCTTCGAAACTGTTCTCAATTATCTCCAAATCCCTATCATAGCGAACGAGTCGGGCAATCTCTGGCTTGCGAGATATTTCCTCTCCAAATTCTTCCTTCACGTATTTGGCCGCCTCTATCATTTTCAAGCTCTTGGGAATTTGGATAGTTCTCTCTATCAATACGCCTTCTTCTCCGTGGGTAAAGCAAGTGGTTTTAATCGCATTCTTGGCCAGTTCCTCTTCCTCATGCAATGCCCTATCCACTTGCTCCATATCTGTCCACATGGTCTGCATATGCACCGGCATTTCATGTAAATAATAAGGTAATAAATTCAGATCCGGATCAAAACGTCTATACAGTAGCATATATGCGGATGTGAGCTCCTTGTCCTCCTCCCTGTCACCTCCATAAGTGCTCTGAATGTCTTCCAGACTCGCTTGCCTAATAACTGCGTCATCGCAACGGTACCACTTTCCACGCTCGAAATCCATTATGTACGCAAAATAGTGACCACTATTGATTCCACCCCTGTGGACCATTACACCATACAACTGATATATTTCCGGTCCCTTGGATTTCACCATTTCCAGCATCGTATCTGTGGATGGGCGTTCACTGTGAGCGGTGGCTCCAGATGCAGAGGCTTCATCTGTGTTATCATCAGATTCTACAGGTTTGACACTTGGGCGAGTATGACCCTTCCGTTCTGTACCATCCTTCATGGTCTTTGGCTTCAGGGCCTCCGTTTTCAAGGTTTCACGACGGTCCTCTGACGGTGTTTCAATGTACGGGTTCATGTCCAGTACAAACGGAAAGATTACTCTTTAAATAAACATACAAAATCCAAACATTACCATTTCTATATTTAGTTAAGTATTTAACCTCAAATTGATTTTTAGCTATCACTTACTTATCATTCAGCTTGAACCTTTTGTCTCTCACAAAATCATACTCAAAACGCTTCAGTTGGAACGTGAGAATATACGGCAACTTGTCAAACTTGAACCCTTTGTGAGCATTGCATGGTTTGGCGCACTGACTGCAATTGTACATGTTATTCCCATCAAGTACTTCATAGGCCACAAAGGAGTTCAGAGCCGATTCAAGCGTGGGGCTAGGTAAAGGTGTACCAAAATTCCGAATGGGCAGAGGTACTACAAGAAAAGCATCATTTCTTTGGCTGACACGGTTGCAGTCTAGACATTTGACATAGTCGTATAACGTTCCAAAATAGAGGGCCTGAATAATTCCATCCAACGGAGTGCCAATCAATTCCTTTGTTATACTTTCCATTACAATGCTAAAAAGCTCTTCAATGTCGTGTTGCATCCAGGTTTCCCTGTCAGCCCATCCAAAGGTTCTGATAAGCTCGTCAGTATCGATAGAATCTCGAATGGAGAGTTGGAGAAGGAGAAACAGCTTCTGCAGTGGTTCACAAATACTTTTTTTGCTGCTTAGAGTTGGATCATGAATGTAGCTGTAGATTACATTTCGGAACTCGGGAGTAAAAAATAGACCCTGAAGAAAACTATTGAGATAGCACGTCATGTTCCGATTTTTTAGTCCAACAAAGTCTCGTTTTATGACTGGGCTTAGCTCTAGTGCTCCAGCGTACGTCAGATCCATATCATGATGACTGCCAGAGGAAGACGATACCTCAACGGAGGGACTACCCGTGTTGAAGATATCTTTATTTTTGCGTTTCTTATTGTTCTTTACCATTTCTAGGCACATCGAGTAGGTTTTGTCTGGACAAGGAATTACCTCAATGGCCTCAAAAGTTTGGTCCTCAGTATAAGCAGCCAGATTGTGCTACAAGCAACAAAGAAAACATCTAGGTATTTTATTGCGTTCCATGAATATCCAACAATTAGGAAATATAAGTTAATAGACTGATTATAGATGAAGAATAATTACAATTAAAATAGCGACAAAAATGTAATTAAAGTTTAAAGAATCTATTTAGTCTCATTGTAAATGAAACAAGGATGAGTAATAAATTCTAAAAAATAATAACAAAAATAATTTTTCTAACAATGTTAGTACACCAAAAAATTATACAGTACGTACGCATTTGCGTAGGAGTTAATGAAAGGTTACGTATTTATCATAAGTTTGTGTGAATGGTTCAAATGATTTCAATTATAATAAGCAATTACAAATTATGAGCGTTTAAAAAACGTGGGCCAACGGATTTGATTACACACAGGTTGCTTGCATGTGTTGATATGTGTTAATTCATGTTTTCATGCAAAAGCTTATTTTAATTTTAAAATATGTTCATTTTACTAAAATAATAGTTATGAATAAATCATGGATCAATCTGAACGTGCTGGCATAACAATTCCATGTATATGTTTTAACACTGTTAGCGTCATAGATAAAATAGTAGTAATGCACTTACGGAACATTCTTTAGTTTGATAGAGTATATCAAACTGTCCAATTTCAATATTAAATCTGCAGGAGACATCAATAAAAAATTCCCCAAAAGTGGTGGTAGGCAGCAACATGAATAACTGAGCATCACCAGATCCTAGTACACCCATGAAGTCCTTGACCTTGATCCTCAAAATTGTTTCGTCTCCTTTGCTAAGTTCCAGTTCATCTTCCAAAGCCTTCAAGGGGTCTTCCTTTGGCACAGGAATTTTCGATATTATTGTTTCCCCATCCTCACCCTCTGCCTTGTCTTTTTCCGGTATAATTTGTGCCGAATTTAATATTTCAACCATAACCTCCGACCCATCCTGCAAAATTTATTTTTGCTCATTTTAAATACTATTTAAACTTGATACCAAAGCATACAATTTAAACTAATTCTTTACCTTTACGGTTGAGGCTGGGTTAAGATTTTTGGCTGGGTCAAAGTTGACAGTTTGTACCACCATTATGCCTCCTGAAGACTGACTAATTGGTATTTACTACAGAGTTCTGAAATTAAACAAACAAATTCCATACAATAGTAAATACGACTTATATCTTCAAATAGTTAATTATATTATAACCTCTTTTAATTAGTTGATAAACCTAAACCTGTAGCTTAAATCACCTGTTCTCCACAAAATCTTTTTCAGCTAATATTGCTAAATATATATATGCTAACATATAAAGAGCCCAAACAAGTATTTTCTATTACTACTTTAGTAGTATTGAATCTAACTTTTTGGGTCGGAATTTATATCAACTATTAAACAGCCTTTCCCGATTTAATTGATATACTGATGAATGCGACTGCTAGTAAAGACATTAAGAAATATTAGACAGAAGTACTAACAAATATATAAAACTCATTAAAGTTGTTATAAGGCCTATGGCAAGGAAAACAAAAATACAAATTCTAGCACCTGACATTTTTCAGCGTTAACTTAACTAATATATGCCTACTCAACTACAACTTTTTGGCAGTTCAAGAATATATATTGGTAGGATTCGTAGGCTTAATAAATTAAATGTTCAGAATTTAATAAATAAAATTTAAAGTTAATTAAAGTCAACACAGCTCTTTCCTTCTTCAGAATCGTTCAATAAGTTCATCATTCGTATTCCTACTATACCTTTCCTTGACTTTAGATAGGTTTTAGACCAAAAACAAACGAAATACAATTAATCGTTAAATTTAATTTATAGTTTTCAATTTAGAGCCTACGTATTGTTAGGTCAAGTATTAAATAAAGTTTTATTGGGTCGGTTTTCAAGATCACAGTTCACACGAAGTAGTTAGCAAAAACATGATATGATGCATATTATGCTACCAAGAAAAGAAGCTTGTGCAGTCATTTCATTGCGTTCTAGTTCATAGTGATCTAGTTGACGACCGCTTGTAAGTCGTAGGATCTCAACTTATTGTAACTACCAATTGTAAAGCATTAGAGGTTTCTTGTCTTGATCCAAAAAGGGTGAAGGAAGGAAAAGGACAACATGTGCAGTCTGTCCGTCCGGCGGTGTACGTTCAAATGATTTAGTAACTTGGTACACAAGTACCTTGGGAGGAGGTTTGAACTTTGAACCATTTACACCACCTTACATATGTCAGTCCCCTATAGTACCCTGTGAGTAATGATTATACCCCGTTTCTTCTATTAACATTGGCAATAAAATCCTCTATGCATCCTATGTTCCCCTGAAGTTGTCCCTCAGAGATAATAGGTAGAGTTTGGTTGAAAATTTGTACACATTGGCCATTTAACACGTTACTGTAGTTCCCGCAGTGCAATATGAAATAAAACCATGAGTAATTGTGCCACCGTGAATAAAGTCAGTACCAACTTGGTACTACCAAGTAAAGTACCAAGTGACCGTAGTAGTAGTACAGATATTATTCGTACCTCCATCACTCACGTGGCGCAAATATCGTAGTTTCATTTCACACTAACTACCCAAGTGGAGGAAGGCAGAGTAACTACGAATAATATGATTTCATATCCGTGGTTTACGTAGCTTCAAATTCGATTTCACGCTTTAGCATACACCTAAAACTCCGACCTGATGTTCCATCTAAAAATAATGCTGATGCCATGCATGCCTTGCTGATAGTTTAATAATTCTGCCGTTGTATTTGAATGACATATATATGGCATTGCAATTCTAGGCACATAATGAAATATATGTAATTTACAGTTTTATTGAAAAATACTGTTCTTGTAAGATGTATATTATGTATATGTATATACAACGAAACTTTCCAATGAAATGTATTACTTCCATTTAATTTAAATAAAATATATTCTATAATGTTCGATTCATAATAACAGATCTTTTGAAAAATTAAAAGTGCCAAATATATTTATATGTACATACCTTCTACTTATTAATCTATGTCACCGGCGAAAAAAGTTGATTGTGTGTGAAAGTGTTTGCTTACTTACTTACAAACGTATATTGGCTTCGATCTTTTTTTGTATATATTTGCGTTCAAATTCAACTTTTGTTATCTAAATATCAATATTCCGGTGCACTATGCGTTCACTTCAAGTTTTTCAAAAGCATTAGTTCCTTACATATTGCGATTAATCTATTATAAATCATGTTTTTCTTTGCACTCCTCTGTTCCTTCCTCTAATTAAGTTCCAATTTGCACTACAGCCACACTTATTAATCACCCACCTCAAAAAAGTCACCAGATGACGACCAAAAGAAGTTCAATAGTCAAAGGCTCGTTCTCTTCCACCAAGAATTTGCAATAAAGTGACAAAAATATAAATAATTAATGCACACAATAAAAACATCTACTACTGAAAATTACGTGTCTGCATCAGAAGACAATTCAAATGAACGAATGAAGAAGAAGATGATCAAGTTGTGGGTAATAATGTCGACGTTCTTTCTCTCTCTCTCTCTCTCTCTCTCTTGATTTTTAAACCGGAACAGAAACATAACAAACAACATGATAATAATTTCTCAAACTTGCTTCTTCGTAGTTTGTTCGGAACAGAGGAAAGTAATCAGAATCAGCATATCACCATATAGTGTATTCATCTTTACTTTTGGAGATGCAGTAGTGTGCTTTGATAGATGAATGCATGCACAATGTTTGCATTTAATATTACATACATATAACTGGATACGTCTGTTAAAGTTGTACACTACTGCTCAGTCAGTAGTGGAATCGGTCTTCTCCGAAAAGAGTCAGTTTTGCCTTTCCCGTTGGAAAACTCCTCCGTTGTTCTGAAGTCAGTAACACCAAAAAAAATCAAGAAGATGCTATAAATAGATGTGAATGAACGTACTTGTTCTCTGACTTGTCTACTAACTGCTACACCGCAATACTTTTTCTCCACCACCTTGTCTGTGTTTTGCATTTTTGTACATATATACGCATATCATGTCAACTTTCGCTTTTATGCTTAGATAACGATTTTTAAATAACGCCATGAAATTGTACTACTTGTCTCGATTCTCGATGATATGATGATGATGATATGATGATGATGATAAAGTCTAAAAACTTATCACTGTGGCAAATAAAAATGCAGGCCACCATGAATAAATGATACATATAAATGGTTACAGCTCGTCAAGACTACTGCTCCTATGTCGTCAATGGAATACTACTGCTTTTCATACTTTTATTTATATTGGAAATCTCAGTCAAAGTGTACATAACATGTAAATGATTTAATTTACATGCATTACAAGTTTTACTACGATTTCTACTTTTAATATTATGTTTACTATTTGCAAATTCTACCGTTTTTGCTATTTACTATTACTACATGTTCTTATCTTATCGATAGCAATATACTTATCTTACATGTTGTAGTAAAATTATCTCTAACTCGAGTGATTTTTTGGGGTATCAAATGAGTGAATGAAATGGAAAGTGTCATTCACATTCGGCAAATACTACGAGTAAATCCGGACGGCACAAACGTGAGTAGGAGACAAAGAGTTTTAAACTGCTTTTCTGTAAATAAATTATTCTAAACAGATTTTTGGGTCAGCTTGGATATTGGCATGAAGTGATAAAAATAAGCCGGTGATGGTGATGGAGGAGAAGGGATGGATCAAGGATTTACGCACTAACCTGCCACATACGCACATAGGTATGTACCTGTAAACCGATAGAATGGCCTTGTTAGAAATTTGTGCAGGTTCATTTTACGGAGAGGACCCGTTGACGCGCACCCGTTTATTGAACTAGTTTAAGGATAAAAGGACGGGATTATTTGAAAGCAGCTTTTGCAGAACATACCCTTTCCGCATATGACCATAAAAGGGGTTATTGAAGTTGAAAGTAGTAAAAGATTTTACAGTTGATCGGCAATCTATTATTATCCACCAGTTTTATACCTCTAACTAACTTGGCTCGGTACTGTATAAAAGGAATGATTCAGACAAGAGTGACGTCAATTGACTGTCGAACTGACAAAGTACAGGATCTAATCTGCGAAATACTTTATATTTTGTACTATCGTTAGCTTGACTATTTAAATTTACAATGCGAGTAATTTTAGCCGTCTGTGGAGTGTTTCTTGGGAGCATTGTGTCAATGACGTTGACCAAACCAAATAGCTATGAAGAATACAGTAAGTTTGAAAGTTTTTACAGTGAGAAATATCAAAGAATGTGCATTTAAATTTGAGGTTATCTAAAAGTTTAAGGGATTTTTTTTTCATATTTAAGGTTTCCCAAGAGACTGTGAAATTAATGATCGGCGGCCTAACCTTGTCGACCCTAACTCGTTTTACTGGTGCCTTGCGGATGGTCCTATCTTAATGAAATGTGTAACTGGCACTTTTTTTAACGTGACTACTGGGAAATGCATGCTTGAGGAGATCAAACATTCTGATACTGAAGAAACACAAAAAACTGAACCATCACCCCGCTGCCCTCAACCCAAGTTTCCTCCTCGAGGAATAAACTGCCCTGTGGTAGATCCTATGGAGTACTCAATTTACCATGCCGATAAGCAGGCTTGTGGGTGCTTTTACCAGTGCGACAACGGAGTTCCCAAGAGGAGAGCTTGCAGGGCGGACTTACATTTTAATGCCACCACGAACTTGTGTGATTGGCCGGAAAAAGCTGGATGTCAACCCTACGATTTTAAAGATATAGATTTAGATATAGATTTTAAAGCTACTCAGTATAATAATAGCAGTAATGAGCAATGATGTTAAAATAAATTAGAGTACCCGGTAATATTATAACGCTATGAATGACAATAAAAACTTTGACACAATAAATTCTTTCAGAAGTTTATTTTATTATTATTTACTAAATTTTAATTTTTAAAATATATTCGTACTATACCCTGATGTAGTGTGCCTGAGTGCGCTATGGTGGCATTACTTTACGTTTTTGGCTTGCAGCAACTTCATTGGAATCTCGCTAAACAAATACATTATGACAACAATAAAATCATTATAGTAAAAGCAAACAAAAAAATATAATCATCACACGCTACAACAAGTACATTGAAATCATTTGAAACTAAAGCTCATTATTACATAAAAACCAAGTTAATATTCTTAAAAAAACTTACGAGATTCTTTTCTCCATTCACGCCGCCCCCATAGTTCTTGTATTCGCAACAACTTCCTCCTAAAAAGCACCAATAAAACCAAAAGTCAGATCATATTCAGGACAGTATTATGAACCGCCAAACAATAACTTGCTGCACAATATCACAATAAAACATTACCTATATTGAAAGTAACTAACATTGGAATGCTCAACGGCCGGACTGGTGGGCTTTGGCAACTTTGGCAACTTTGGCAACACTGCCCAAAAGCACTTAACACTATCCCCATAATCTAAAAGACAAATCGCAAATCTATATATAATAAGCCATGATTGTGTAATTATAATAAACAAACCTTTCAATTTAATGTAACATTTCACACTTTTAAATTTGCAATGACCAAAAAAATACTTGCATATATTACAAATGAGTTGCATACGCATGTGAACCCATTGGTGCAATTTAATCTATACAATCTTCTATTAAAATTATATATTAATTCAAGAATTTAATCTTGTCGTATCTGTCATCAACTTTAATTTATCAAGTGATTTAAAACAAACTTTGATATTTGTTTTTTTAATCTATACAATCTTCTATTAAAATTATATATTAATTCAAGAATTTAATCTTGTCGTATCTGTCATCAACTTTAATTTATCAAGTGATTTAAAACAAACCTTGATATTTGTTTTTTATGATGTTGATACTCCTTCTTTCTGTTGCTGCTTTTGGTTTTAAAGGAAGCTTTATTTTTTTTCCATCACATGCAAAGCAAAAAATGCGTACTTGCCTATTGCATGGTTGCATATTGCATAGAGTTTTGTCCTAAACAAGATGAACAATGGGATGATCATATGGGAAAATTAAAGGAAGCTTTATTGCTTTCCATCACATGCAAAGCAAAAAATGCGTACTTGCCTATTGCATGGTTGCATATTGCATAGAGTTTTGTCCTAAACAAGATGAACAATGGGATGATCATATGGGAAAATTCATCTTGACTTTAAAATGACATCCTTTAAAATTAATTTCAAGTGCTTGAGATTGAGGCACATGTCAACATTTATTTTAGCAAAACTTTTAAAATGATAAATAAGCTCATAGACATATCCGGTTAAATCCGAAAATGACAAGAATAGCAATTTAAATGCATACAAGCATAATAATAGGCATGCATAATATAAATTATTATGACCGATGCATGATTACTATAATTAGATACAAAATGTTGGCCACGATCATAAATTACTTTTGTATGCAGCAAAAACATCTCAAAATAGAAATGATCAATTCCAGCCGACAACGAAGCAAGGGTTGAAACCCAACCGGTTGGGCACAACTAGAGACTGTAGAGACATAAAAAGGTAGAAATTGGTGCTTGTAAAATCCTTTGCCAATGATGATGAAGTGAAAATGAATGGAACAAAGTAGAATGATACCCTAGACATATTATGTACTCACTCTCATGGGAACCCAACAGGTTCTCATGTCACTCGGTGAAATAGTGCAATCGAAATCCCAAAAATATAAAATGATGATGATGATGATGATATGAATGACAATCAATCACAGATACAAGATGTAACAGTTCCTTGGTCTAGATAAATCAGACAAGAATATCCCTAACAAATGTTTCCTTTAGCTTTGCTGCTGTTATGTCTGATGAAAAATGGGCACATGACCTGTAAATAGAAAGCACTTGAATGTGACAAGTTCTAATTTGTTGTGGGAGAGAAATTATTAGCTGCAGTGATACAGGGCAAAAATATCAGCTTGCGGAGAAACTCTACTGAAGGGCTCATGTATAAATATCGTTGGCAGCACGGTTGATGCTATCACAATCATTTGAGTCTCTGCACAGCAAGGGTATATAGTTACAGCTTAGACTTCAAAGTGAATCAATAGTGAAAAACGTGTAGTATCAAGATGCAGGAAATTATTATAGCGGTTTTATGTCTGGGTGTTGTAGCCCCGATTTCGGCGCAGCAGCAACAAGTCATTTCAGGTAAGTCGTTGTTTTACACATTGAACAAATAACGTTTGCATTGCAGTGTACTACTGTTGTCAGGGAGAGCCTTCAAAAAACAATCTGTTATCTGGGAATTTAATGCAGGTATGCCAACCAACTGTGTACTTAACGAAAGAAGACCAAACCCGATGAATCCACACACATTTTACTACTGTCGTGCTGAGGGACCTACCCTCATGAAATGCCCGGACGATAAGATTTTCGACGCTGTCTTCGGTGACTGCATCAAACAGGTTGCAGCAGGGGCTCAACCTACAAATAATTCAACCGTGGCAAAACTTCCTGGGTCATCAGGAGGAGGATGGTCAGCACCACCACCAGGAGGATGGTCTCCACCAGGAGGATGGTCTCCACCAGGAGGATGGTCTGAACCTGAAACGACAACAATGCCTCCCCCACCAGCAGTATGTGTTCAGCCTGTGGGAACTTGTACAGGCCAGAATGGGGAAGATCCAGTTTATCTCCCATCACAAAATAGTTGCAAATGCTTTTTTGAATGCGACGCCGGGAATATCGCTAAACCGATGAATTGTCCAGCTGGTTTATATTTCAATACCAATATTAATGTCTGCGATTGGCCATCTAACGTACCCTGTGAGAATGGAGTTCGTCCTCAGCCTACCGTAAAAAGTTTTCTGAAGAAACAATGATGTGTTTGAATGTTAAGTACATTCTATAGAGAAAAATATTTTAAAATCATAACTATTTATTTATTTATTTATTTATTGTGGCAATTTACATTTTTAATAAATTTAAAAGACATAGTATCTAGCACGTGACATTTCTATAAGTTTTTGGGAAACAGAAAAATTACATTTTAATCTTGGAATAAATTAAAATTTGCATTTGAAATGAGAACAAAGTAATTTGTCATATGAAGCTATGCCCGTCATGCTCATGTATTTATTTACCATATTAAGTTTACCTTATCAATTCCACCATCGTCCTCAATGTTCCATACTCTTCCAAGTCCAGAAATCAGCTACCTCTATCACCACCCACTCCCTCCATTTCGGCGTTAATTTTGTTTGCAAACTCAATGGACATTACTACAAAATCCTTTTAGGTTTTTCACCTTGTCTACCGATAAACGAGGCGTTGTTCAAGTCTAATGTCTTTAGAAACGTGTCTTAGTAATGTGCACATTCATCTTGAGTAATCCATAAAAGTAAAATAAACCGGCAACCACGGCCGCACAATTCTTCTCATTTATATAATGTGCTAGCACCTCCTCAGCAGTACTACCATCACCTCGTCAAATTAAAATTTTTGTATAGGTTCCCCCAACTTTTACAAACCTCAAGTCTTCAATCAATATGGATTTTGGTAAAAAATAAAATAATAAAGTAAAAAATTATAATCTCACCGTTAGGGACCTCAGTACCATTGTAAACTTCCTCAATACTTTTTTGCAGTATTCTTCATACAAAACGCCCTCATTTCCATGGTATTTCCATTTCCTTATCATCCAACCATAGTTCATACAGCAACTGTTAAACTTTTTGTTTGAAATCTGCACATGCTTCCAAGTCAAGAGGCTTTAACAAAATTCCTGGTAACTCAATTCGTAAATTTCTCATAAAGCCCCAAGCGTGTGCGGAGTTCGGATTTCCGTTCTTTCGACATGATCTGTTCGCCTCTGTCTGTGTGCATATCCAGCAAACAACTTTCCGTCACCAAGTGAAACGGTGGTAATGACGTTAATTTCGACTGAAGCAAAAATTTGGTAATGTATAAAAGCGGTTCCAGGATCTTCTGATAGTTTGGTAGTTGCTCCATATTTAGAGAATGTTTATTATTCCCATCCGTCCCCCAAAATAGTATTCCTTCCAATCCACCTTGGTTTTCTGGAAGACGTTTATTTACCAGGTCTCCAGACCTTTTATGCAACTTTTCTTCTTTTGTCACACATCTCTTTTATTAGTAACTCCATTTTTTACTCCGTGCAACATTTTTGATTTTCTTTTTTCCTAAATCTTTTGAGCCGTCACCAAAAACATTTGACTTTCTCAAGAACTTGTCTTGGCATCCTTGGAAGCCAGGCTCCGACACCAGTTCCAGTCATGTTTCCCCACTCAAAGTACAATGCTCCTGTCAAAACGAAACAAATATCTACCCCCCGTATATGCTTCTCAGTCTCTGACACAAGTAACCATGCAAACCATCAACGATTCCCGTACATTTTTAGTTGCGTGCACCATATTCATGACAACGTCAAAGCACTCCTAACGACATAATCCTTGCCTCAGGGGTTCCCTTTCAATATTGAAAGTTTTGAAAATGAAACGACTCTTATCAAACTTCTCCCTCGCCTTTCCAATGAAACTAGGTGATATATCCGTAAAGGTATACTCATACTTCATTCTATCTCCTAGTCTCCTGCTCCTGTCTGCAAAATACGAAACGTTGTAGTAACGCCAGATTGGATGAGTCGCCATCATCATCATCACCTACCCCATCGCTGCTACTCTCTAACAATATCCTGTGTGGATTCACAGTTATGTACATGCAAAATTCCAGCCAGTTGTTTTCCACACACTTGAATGCTCTTTGTTCCGCCGGAAAATGAAGACATCAAGTTTCCATTAATATTATGTAAATTTACGGCAAAACCTTTTAGCAATTAATATTATCAGAAGATATGTAGATTATCATGAACTTGAGTTTTCTTTGTTACTTTGTCGTTTAAGTTTCATGAACATTTCTCATCGAATATTATTACTAAATTTAGAATTCGTTGTCGTTAATATTTCTTATGAAACTTTATTTCCGGTCCTGGAAGTATATAAGGACCGGTGAAAGTTGTATCATTATCGTTAGTCCTGTTTAAAAGTTAAAGCAGATAAGTCTTACTCCAGAGCTTGGAATAGACGCATTGAACTCGTAAGTTTTCGTAATATTTCGTATCGTCAAAATAAAGTCAGTTATAGTTTTGCCACTATTTATTACGCATTTGGGATTACCCAAGCATTTTGGACCTTTTGTCGCCACCTGTCTAACTTGTTTGGATTGGCTCATCTGAGCCTGGTCCTGGTCGATTTACAACACCCTACTGATGCCCTGGCCTTGCAACCCTAAAGTTGAATTTAAAATCACCATTTGCTGTCGTCAAGCGATATATTTATTTGACTACTGAGCACTTCATCAATATCAATTTATTTTTAGCAAAACAATTATTTCTATACAACTGGCCATTGTCGTTGATGTGTTGCGTATTGACGTGCCAACTATTTAGATGAAAAAGGTGTTAATTAAGTTCCCAAACAGAATGCGTGCTATAGTTTTCTATCTTCCGCTTTATAGTAAATGTTATCGGAATACTTTTAGCTACTAACATATACATATAATGAAATGCTTCTTCAACATGAGTAATGCTCATTGAGTAAGGCGATGACGGTAAATGCTACAGCGCAGTGGGATTTTAGCTGAGCCAATTTTTTCCAAGCTGTCTACGATGAGGATGCAGTGCAATTGGTTGCGGTTGGTAGTACGACCAAATTATACACAAGTACTAATCCCTTTTCTACGTTCACAATTAAGTACACTATTGTTGCTAAATATTCTTCATTTTTTCTAATTGTATGTTGTATGGCTTTCACTACTGACGTTACTATGTTCTTGGATAATTAAAGTGGCTATATATCATCATCAAAGAATAGTGCTGGTCATAGATTCATGATCGCAGAATTATCCGCCTTATGAAATTGAAGTGAAATGATCTAATTACTTTATGTATCATTTTGAGAAAATACTATAACGAGGGTTGACGGTTTTCTACATTTTACAATATTTTTTATTGCTCTGATTTCACAATACAACACATTGTACACTATGCTAAACAAGATTGATATTTCCACATTAAGTAAAATACATTTAAAATCTGAACTATAACCAATCATAATATTAAAAATTATTGTAAATTGGTTTCACACTTTTCTTGCCCATGCATTACATTTTGCTAAAATGAAATTCATAATTCAATGAATATATCAGTTCCATGAAACAACTTGTATTCAGGGCCATTTAATTTTAGAAATTACAGTCG
Organism: Zhuqinia jingwanae; assembly: GCA_027744095.1. Classification (NCBI taxonomy): domain Eukaryota; kingdom Metazoa; phylum Arthropoda; class Collembola; order Entomobryomorpha; family Paronellidae; genus Zhuqinia; species Zhuqinia jingwanae. Next base: position 21,025 of record JAHZNC010000444.1, on the reverse strand, counting down.
AAATCGGCATAATAAACTAAGTAATTACGGATAGGTAAGATTTCATAAATGGCGGCTGCGAAAAAGATGGCTCATGATTCATTTCGTGTTAATAATGGTGTGTGCTATTGAAATTTTAAATTCATTAAATGTTGTAAGTAATGCGGACATATTTGGAGTTAACATATGTTGGAGCATTTTGGATTAAACATGGATCGACAAGTTTCTTGCTGTTGGTGATGATGTGTGATGGTCATCATGTCAAATAATATTTCACTGTCTAGTTGTAATATTTCACTGTAAAGGTAAGAAAGGGCATTGATTGTTAACAGAAGAAAAAACACGTTATGCAATTTGCACAGTGCAAATGTATCCTTTTGATGATATAGTCGAAGTGCAATTTAACTTTACAAATAACAGTTGAAACACTCGATTAGTACAGTACGTACGGTACAAGCAAGGTGTCGCATGATTCTATGCATTACTACAAACATTCATTAATCAAGTTTCATATAAAGCTAGTATGCAATATAAAAATTGTTTCAGTTTTAATTCTTTTTCGACGAGCAGATAATAAATATAATTAAATGTACTCGGAAAGTTTTGAATAGTAATAATAATTGTATATATATTTATTGTTATCAATGTCATAGTTTTATTTATCATACACGGTAGTTACAAAAATTGTCAAAGTCCAACAATAAATAAAATTCAAGTTTACTTGAGGGATTTCCGGTGAAAGTGGCATTAACTTACAGTACATGTTACTCTATACATAGGCATTTACTAAAAATTAAGCACAAAATTGAATTTACATGGAAGGAAAAAATAATTAAACATATTGTAACGTCACTCGAGACAGTATTATGTTGATAATCATATAAAAGTAGAAAGGAGAATTGTTATTCACAAACATGACACATTCACAATGCAGTGGCAAAGCTTTCAGTCTACTCGTGTAACCTTGGACAGAGGCGTGACAATAATTTTTACAGTATTTACAATTTATCTGACCATGTATACAACAATGTGCAAGTCGCAATTTTTTGTATGCGGTCACATTTCTTCTCTAATGTACGACCTATACATCATACATAGCTACATAGCTACAAGCCAACATAACAGCAAAAAGTTGTTAATTCTAAAAGGTAAAGACAGATAATTGGTTGAATTAATGACGTGAATCTCCATTGATATTTTTTTAATTTTATAAAACAACATTGTCATGATTTTCACATCATTCATTTGTTTGTCATAATTTCACTGTCTAGTTGTAGGGGTAAGAAAGGGCATTGATTGTTACAATCTTAACGACTACATTTATTTCCTTGAAACCACAACAGGATAAATGGTTACATGACAGAGTGAAAGTACTCATCTTAAAATTAGCATTAAATGATGCCCGACTTTCACTCATGAGGTTTTTCGTGGGGAAGATCTGTCGTATTCTTTGGAAGATGATGACTTTGTTTTGGAATGGTGTTGGTGATGACTGCTGGAAGAAGACACAGCCCCATTGGTTTTTGTGTGAGTAGGGGAAGGGGATCTTGAGATACTGGGTGCCGGCGAGGATGATTGTCGTTTTGAACGGTAATGAGTGTGTGTCCTTAGAGGAGAGGGCGACCTAGAGGGTGAACAAGATTTGCGAATGGGTTTGGCGGTATTGTGGTTATTGTATGCTGCAAAATCTTGCAACTGTTGTTGGTATAGCTTTTGTAAATGTTGATGGTGGAGGTGGTGAAAGTTGGTGGAGCGGGCGGACTCTTCCGTTTCACTGTCACTCATGTCAACTAACTCGGAAGATTCTGAGCGCGCGGGGGAGGAAGATCGACTACTTCGGGCAACATCCCCATCGTCATGGGAGTGAATACTATTATTATTGTTGATGCGATGATTAATTGGAGCTTTGTGGTTGCATAATAGTCTTTCCATACTCAGGTTATTTGGCTTGTTAGTACTGGATTTGTTGCTAGTGGAATTGGTATTTCCATTGTTGATCAAATTGAAAGCAGAGTGTTCACCACCCATGACCAGTGGCAAGGGAATAGTGGCTGTTTGGGAGTTGAGATGATGTGGGTGGTGGTTGTGTGGTGGAACCAAAGACAATGCCTCCGCGGCTGCCTGCATCGCTCCCGCCATCACCACTGACGAGTTTGGAGGGAGGGGAAGGAAACGGCTGGTGGGTTGTTGACCTGCTGCCGCAGCCGCCGCTGCTGCTGCTTGGAGAAGATGATGATGAGCATGTGTCACGGATGAGAGAGGATGCGGATGGTGGGAATGAGGATTGTGTTGGGCCAATGGATGGTGCACCACCCCAGAAGATCCCACCTGTGCCTGCGCCATGGAAGAGATGATGGGCGTCGTGGAGGGAGAATGGTCTGAGTCCTGGCTGCCTGAATGGTTGGTGGTGTTGAGATTGTGTGAGGAGTGATGTTGCTGCCGATGTGGGTGGTGCTGATGAGATGGAGGGGGTGAGGGGGAAGTAGTGCCCTCCGGGGATTGTGGGCCACCCTCCTCCTGGTAGCTGAGTGGAGATGTCTTTCCATGCATTCCGAAGGGCTTCATAAAATTCATCCTTTGATGGCGCCTCCATTTTGCCCGTCTATTGGAAAACCAAACCTGAATTGCAGACAAAAACAAATAAAAAACGATAACGGCAACCGTAATCCTCTTTCCATTTACATCCAAACATACAAAACAAGTTTCTTTTTTTTTCAATTATAAATCGAGCAAAAAACGAAAAACACGAAAAATCTACATAAAAAATGCAACAAAACAGTAAAATCAGCAGACAAAAAGTGCATTCACAGACAACATACAAAATTATTCTTAAAGTTTCTCTTGTGCGATCATTACAAATTAATCTATTTGTCAGCATACATGCAAAAAAAAAACTAGTCAAAAGAAAACAAAAGTTTATTCAAATTAGAAATTTCTTTGTCATTTTACTTTGTTTTTTCTCTTCCTCTAGTTTCAATGAAAGTTAATTTACTTTATCTGAATCTCATGTTTCATTTTCACTGAACAATGTTGGAAATGGAAAGAGATTATTGCTAAATTGCCAATTATAGTAGTAGAAGGGAAAGGTAGGTAAACTAATCTAAGATACTGCTAGTATAAATATGTGTTAATAGTGAAAACAGCAACTCTGCAACTACAATAAAAGCAACAAACATACCCATGGACATTTTGCATGCTTATAATTGCGCAGAGGATAGGTGACTCACAATATGTCTGTATACGTCTAAAACAACCAGAAAAGCATGAATTTACCAACATAGCAATAAATACATAAGATAAATTTGTTTATCGGTTAAATATGTAATGTTTTACGATGCTGGTTTAAACTGCAAACCAATGCCCTCCAAAAAGATTTGCATTTTTGTCAAAGTAGTGTCAAGCCACAGCTCCGGTCTACCAAATTGTCGGATCCCCTCAACTTGCATTAACTAACAAATAAGCGACCGTCAGATTATGTTTAGAATAATAGCTGAGGAATAATATGTGCATAATAAATGTTAAATAAAATTGGATTATTATGTGTACAAATATAACCAAATTTAAATTAAATACCAAAAAAAACCGCCCAACAATGAAACTCCAAAAATATGCCCCTCAATCAATGGGAAGCAGTCAAAATTTAAAGGTTTTAAAGCTACCATTTTGTTGTCGCGAAATCCATTCAACCGCCTCAAATGGACACGATTTAATCGTAAAAATTTTCAAATCCTCCTCCAAGTGTCATCCCTCCCACCACCTCTGGAGGTGGATGCTGTTGTGATTTCCAGTGACAAGAATCTTTGATGATAGCCATGAACAAGTGAAAATGAAGGTTCAGTTCAACAAGTCATTTTTGTACATAGGTATTACGTTTATGCAATACTGAAATACTGGCATGTGTATTTCCGTATATTATACATACTATATTATATTTTATATACTACTCCCTACTGTATTATATTTTACTCATAAAAAATATACAATTCAGTTATCTCTCATGTGTTTCTGCTGCTCTTCATCTTCGTATAAAATACATTGATCTGCTCCACCACATTTAGCATGACTTAAAATAGCATAACCAACTTACATTTTGTTTGCTGACCGGTGATATATATACACCTTTGTCACATCCATCCCTGTCGTTTCATGCATCATTCAACACATTTGAGTATGTGTAAAACATACATGCATACCAAATATGCTAGAAGATGTACATAGGTATACATATTTTTAGCACAAGGTTGAAGGTGTTTTACATGCAAGATGCTGCATGCTGAGTCAGCATTGCTGACCAACACCTCCACAATGCGCCAATGGTTATATGCGTATCGTGTTATGTAATACACAAAATACACATCACATCAGTCGACAAGTGCAACGAGGGAAGGCAGAGGAGAAAGATACCGGTTGACAGAGCAGGAGCGAGATTGGGAGGCTGCCCTTTTCATCATCCCTTTCTACATGCTTGTCTCAAAGTGCCCCAGCAACCCCTTTCCCTTTGAATGGTGGTGCTTTTTCCACTAATACATCATATGACAATGCCTCTCATTTCCTATTCGCTTTTAGCATCACATTCACATCTTCTGCTCAAAAATGTGACAGTTTGGTTTCCTTTGTTGGGAAACAAACCCGGTACTCAACCATGTGATAAGTGTACAAATAGCAACAAAATTGATGCTAATGCACGAACAAATGCAATAACTAATATTGGTTTAATTTTGGTTATCTCGCTTTTCAATTAAACAAGTTATTATCTAAGTATTCCCGACTCCAACGTAAATCATTTTTTTGTTCGTTTTTATTCGGAATATATTAAACTATAGTGTAAGATTCCAAGTTTCCTTTAATTATCTTATATTTGTATATTACATAATAGAACAATGATGAACAAGTATAAAAAACTCAGTAAATTAAATGTAATCAAAAGTTCTCAAATGCATCAATAACGTACGTTTTTCCCAATTCATGTTTTACATTTTTTTTTAAAGTTTGAACTTTAAATACTGAACAGATTTCAATTAAACAATAGCATTGAGATTCACAAAAAGCCAATCGTATCAACGCAAATATAATCATTTCCATGATACTTACATTCAGTGCCATTTAATTTAGGCCAGAAATAATCAAGCAAGTAAATACGCACAAATATATAAAATTGTATAAATATAACTCATGTTTCATTTCGTGTTAATAATTATGGAATAAAGCTAAATTCATTAAATTTTGAAAGTAGGGAGGGGACACAAACATGCGGAGTTTCCATGAGATTGAGCAATTGGATAAAACATGAGTCGACAATTTTCCTGCTTTTGATGATGATGGGTGATGGTCATCATGTCAAATAATATCATGATAATTTAACTTCATCTCATGACATAATGGCCATCTTCTTCCCCCTGGAATGCCGCATGCTACTTCTGCACTGCCTTGTTTAAACTCACACTTCATTCTAGTAAGGTAGATAACTAATGAAATGATGCATGCTCTTACTATCCTATCTTCGTATTGTAACTGAGCGATACTCATGAAAATGCTAATGCTGTCATTTTTCTTTTGAAATAAAGCATAGTCAACCCCACACCGAGATAATCATAACAAATAGGAAATAATCAAGATATTTCAATTTCCATGCAAAACAGGATGAGTTGATGGTGTGAGTAGGAGGATCATCGTCTTTTCCTGATTTACGATGGTGCGTAAAAATATACGATATCTGATGTATAATATACATTTCAATAATGAACATCTATTTTAAAGAAAGAAAGCGCAGTGTATTAATATGAAATGTACTGTTTTTTTCAGCTTGCTTTTTTAGTGAAGTAATGACTAAGAGGGTCACGCATGTCATCATCTCAACTTGACTCACCATAATAATACGTATTTTTCGTAACAGTACCATATGCATAGACTATTATGCCAAGTTATTTATTATTGCTTTGTACCATTATGGTTTATTTTCCTGATTATTAATATGGATGTTGGCTATTGTTGGCGAGTAAGCTGACTTTTCAATGGGACCATCCGTTAAACCTTGAAGAGGAGGCCGACCAAGAACCGTAAGGTATCAAATGGACCATTTTAGTTTTAAGCCGTCTTTAGTAGTTATACCGCACTGTCTGTCTGTCTGATTGTCATACGGTATCACTGAGATTTGTCATGGATTTGGTTTTAAAAAGCGTGAAATAAAAATGGCTTGCTACAATAATAATGTTCCTTGTCCACGCAGCGGGCAAAGGTTTTGCTTTGGACGTGTGTGTGCTTTTTAGTCATTCAAAAAGAAAGGAAACGTTAACTAAAGCTAGCATGCAAAAGATGTAAAGCGTAGTAATGTGTACGTTTAATTTTTATTTCTTTTGGATATGTGCCGTAAATTAATTAAGACAAATTACCAAATTAGTATCTAGAGGCTAGCAATTAGCTAAGCTTGGTGTTATAATTGATAATGCAAAATTAGTGTACACACAGGGATTAAAGCAGCTACAAATGAATAAATAATAGTGTAGATATTTTGAGTCTTCTACGTTTAGCACAATAGGCTATTCACCTGGACTCTGGCCTCAGACAAGCTTGTTTTGGACGCCAGTCGCTCCCTCGTCGTGACACAGGGATAGTGTGACTTTTGAAACTCCTTCTCCAACTCTTGTAACTGCTCTGGGGTAAATGTTGTGCGGTTCCTACGAAATTTTGGTATTTCTCCGTCACTGTCCGTGCCGCTGATTGCACCACTCAGAGAGGCATCCTCAGAGTTTCGACTTTCCACTTCTGCATAAAGTAATAAAACGCATACAAGTTTGAGCACATTTTTTATTCATACATTTTCAACACCAAAGAGAACCCTTCAAAACCTATAGCATATCATGCCAGGATTTTGAATGACGATGACGTAAATAAAAAAGTAACATAATTAGAAAAGTAACAAGAAAATCACGAACAAAAATCCATTACTTTTGCCTCTTTTCATAAGCCCCCCTGAAATCAATGAGTTGTTTTTCTAAACCAATTATCTGAATGAAAAATGGTTTTTTTTAACTGACTTGCCTATTTCTATTCATTTGGCAATCATCATCATTCTTCCCTGATTCATCGTCACCACTCTCTTTTTCTATTCGTATCATCCTTACTCCTCACTGCATTTTATCTTTCTTTTTTCTTTTAATTATTTACTATATACTATATAGAGCAGTGCAGCAATAAGAGTAGTTTGTAGTTCTTTATTCTTCTTAAATCATTTTTTTTTGTTTCATTCGTATTGCAGCATCAACCTCATCTTGCATTGTTTCTTCCTCCCTCCCATTCTTTTCATTTCACTTGAGAAATTACAACAAACAAGACGGTGAATACCCCCTGTCATCCAAAAAAGTAGGTCCATCATCATTATCATCACATCATCTCATGCTTTGAAAAGTTTGAGAATGCTACTGTACTACTGCTATACTACCATCATCGATATACATGTTGAAAACAAATTAAACAACTGGGCTTCTTTTTATATTTCATTTTAATTTAACACCCTATTTAGTCAAGTCAAGGCAGTCAGCAACTTTGAAAAATAGAATGAAACCAAATTATGATTAGCAAAATATTTATTTAAACAAAGAGAATGAGGATGACGAGGAAAATAGTATGCACACTACATTATGCACCTAGTTGGGTAGCTAGAATATTTCTTAGCGTGTGTGTGTGTGTTTGCGTCTATTTGAATGTGTATGAATTTTGAAAATAAACAGAATGCACATCACATTCCAAACTGAAAATGTACAAATGTTTTGTGTAGCTGCACCAGGTGAGGTGCCATATTATTAGCAACGTAGATTTATGCATGGCTCCAAATTATAATATTTTTACCACGAACTCACTATACCCTTTTGTATCACAGTCGAATCATCCACATCACAAGTTCAATGATCAATGATACGTAGAAGACAGAGGAATAATATATCATCGTATGAAAATAGATGACCACTATAAAAACCTAATATTTAACAATGATATTATGCAACAGCATCATCATACAAATCGTCATATGATGATTTTGCTTCTTCTTCAAGTTGCCATATGCATGCCATTAAACCATCGTCATTTATTTATTACTAATCAACCAAGTCAGTTCAATCTTTATAAAAATCTCATCTAAGCTATCATGATCATGATCATCGTAGCGTGCCTCACTGACGATCCAGTGTTCTCGTGCACAAAACCCTGTTACTGTGAACTAAAGAGCAATGTTTTCATAATTAATTTTTTTTTCTCTTCATTTTCCTAGTACTCCTTTGAGCAGATCGATCAGTTTAAAAATAGCAGCACCACATCACATCACCGAAGCCACAAGCGAGTGTGGTTAATAACCATTGGTTAATCTACCTATCATTTTCTTTTCATTGGGTGACGTGCTTGATGTGATCAGCAAGACTTGGTTTGCTTGCACGTACAACACGACCATGACGAAGGCGAAGAAGAGGAACATTTTTTTTTAATGTTATTAAATTGAGTAGACTGATGAGCGTGTAATAATGAGACTAATGCGAGGATGATGGCGATGGTGGTAATGCCACCAGGATGATATGTGTTGTGTTGAGTGTCAGGTAAAGAAAATGGGATTTTCATACCCGTCAGCACTGAGCATTGAATGTCCCCGAGCAAGAAAAATAAACGTGTACAAGGTGCTCGTCATCATTATCATTATATTCATCAGATTCAAAATTGCATATTTTAGATCAATTCTCATTTCTGAAGCAGGATGATGTGAATAGAAAAGCGTGACATGCCATTATCATGATTATCATGTATTATTTTGGTTTCTCGATGATAATGATGTTGATGATGCGTGTATGTATATTGCCATTACCATGTTTTTCTCGGATGGTAGGACTTTCGGACGATGAGGGTCTCGTTGATGACGTAGAATGACTTCCAGGATGAGAGAGATCAGAACTCGAAGGCAGGGGTAGGGCTCCACCTGCGGTGGCTGCTGACAGTCCTGCCAACGCCGGATGATGGTGATGATGAAGAGGAAGTGTGGCTCCTGCACCTCCTGTGGCACCTGCACCCCCTCCGCCCGGTGCACCAGCACCTCCACCACCCATATGACCCGGCCATAAGTGCGCTGCTGCTGCAGCCGCCGGCCAGGGAAACGCGTATGGATGATATAAACCCGCGTAACCCGCCGCTCTAGCAAATTCTGCGGCTGCTCTTTCAGCAGCCCTATTTCGTAGAATGCGGTTGATGCTGGAAACGCTGGGTGCCGTGCTGTTGGTGCATACACCTAAAAAACGCACATAAAAAATTTGATATCAACGTAATAAATATTTTATTACATCTGTAAAAAAAACCAACAGTTAAACCCACTTTTTTATATTACAATTTTGCATGAGCACACAAGCACTAAGCCCAAAACACACGTATGCATTTCATTTTAAGATTTTATCGGTAAATAATAAAATGCAATGCTAATTGCTATTGAGCAGCAACAGGGAAGATAGGGTGCATAGTAAAATATACATTTTTAAAAACTCATATTGTTATTATTATTTATTATTCTACACTACCAACTACCCCTGTGCTGCTTTATTTTTTTGCTTCTGTTGGTTGATCATGATGATAGTAATCAATAATCACAGCCAAGAGAAAATTGAAGAGAGGGATAGAGAGAGGGTAACAATTAAAATAAATGCTGCTGGCAAATGGGATGGAGGAAAGAGGAAGACGCCGGGTCGGGAGCAAACCACTATTTTCGCAATGCAATCATTATCATCATCATCGTCATCATATCAACAAATGCTTATGTAAAACGTGAAGTTGAATTGAAAACTGCATTCGTTTCCCCAACATCATCGTCAGAAATAAGCCATGCAATGCAAGCGAGAAAAGAAGAGGCAGAGGAGGAGGAGACGGACAAAAGTTTAGCTAAAATTATATACAGCTTAAACATGCTTTTAGAAAAAATGCTGCTGCTGCACTTGTTTCTGCTGCTTCTATGTATTCTAGTATACTACTTCTACTACTGATATATTTATTATTATTTTAAATATTTCACAATTATATAAACAGCGTTTATTTTAATTTTTGCGTTTAAAGGTGTAATTAAATATTTGTATGTGTATACACAAACATGTTTGGTGCCGGCGCGCCAAAAAATATCCGCCTGCAACCAACCCTTACAATTATACTTAAAAATAGAGTAGTAACAATGGGATATTATTAGACAAGAAGTAGCATAGATGTATGTATGTATAGTATAAAGAAAATGCATTTAAAAAAATTGGAGATACTTATATTTGAGGAAAAGGGTTGAGTAGAGAAGAGATGGCAAATTTTGATAAGGCCACAACAGCAAGCAAGCTTGAACAAAAATATTATTTCACATGGGCATGGGCATTACCATATGAACTTGTTTGCTTGTGTGGTTGTTGTTGTAGGTGGAATATAGTGGTAGAGGAGGAGGGGGCGTGATTGTGTAGTGGAGTCGACTGCTTGCTGCTTGCTGACTGACTGTTGGTGAGTGTTGTCGGTGTCAGTGTGTTGGACAGGATATTTAAGAGAAAAGACGCTTTTAGTCTGATTATATGAGTGTCGGTGTGCATTTCACAGTGCAATTTGGTAATACCCATGTAATCTTTTAAAAAATACAAGACAAGTTGAGTTGGACTCAATGAGTTGAAGCACCAGAGAGAGAGAGAGAGAGAGAGAGAGAGAGAGAGAGGAGGAAGGATGAAGGTTTTGCGGTGGGGCTGCTGCAGTTGTACCACAACTGATGCAATTAGTGTAGACATGCTGCTTCTGCTGCTGATGAAAAGAATGAAGAAGAGCAAGTATATTAGGCATACATCATACTGAACATACTCAGCATTCTTGTCGTTGTGTTAAACATGCTATTTTTTTACAGCTGGCCAAGAAATAATAGAGATGAAGGTTGAGGCAGGCAAAGATAACCAAAAGTGCTAGAAATATTCATTTTCGGAAATACGCTAAAGCGATGAGGATAATGATGACGATGATAAGTTAAAAGGGAAGAAGAGAAATTAGCAAGAGAGGAAGAAGAGAAAGATGATGGTAATGATGATGATGGTGTATGTAATTTTATGAAGTGGTAAATGACCATAATAATCAGTAAATTGGAAGGTTTAGCAGAGAAAACCATTTAATATTATTTATGAGGTGCAAAGAGGAAAGAAAAGTAGCCAGCTATTTTCTCCCTCTCTCCCTCTCTCTCTCTTTGAAGTAAATAGTTTAATGTGCGAATAATGAGTTGTTTGACTGTAACTTTAATGTTTTTTTTTCTTTTAAAAAAATAAAGGAAGCGCCTCTGCCACAGAGACCCATCGACACGTACGTAGAGGTAGTTTTTCTTTATCGGAAAAGCAACTTTTTTTGTACATTTTTGTATTCTTTGTCTGTGTTTTAAAATGAAAGGGTTGAAAGTGTTGTCGGTTAATTTTTTTTTGTATGACTACTTATTTTATTATTACATTATATTATAACGACTTGTGTATATGTATGAGTGCATATTGTATGTAAGTATGTAGTGCAAAAAAAACATGATGCATAAAAAGCAGTCAGTAACTAGCAGCAGCAGCAGCAGCAGCAAAACAACAGGAATAGAAAAAGTGATGGTAGTAGTAGAAATATCTCTGTTGGTGTCTGTTGCTATCTTGATGATTAAGTTTTGTTAGAGTGAGTAGTCATGTAGAATGTCTTGTTGTACAAGAGTAAACAGTGAGAAGAGGATAATAAAACGATGCCCCTCATCATCAGCAATTTCCCTCTTGAAAATACAATTATGTATATAAAAAAAGTGTTATTTTTAACTTTTAGTGATGATCTTTTGTAAATCGAGTACATAATGTACTACTTCAGCTGACATTGTAGTAATGAGTTTAATGCATTATTGGAAGTATGTATGTATACAGTGATATCACTAATTAAAAAAGCACATTAGCTCTAATCCGATCTTCTGTTTTTTCTAAAAATTTATATACATATATGCATATATACAAGTGTATATAAAAATCCTTTTGATTAAGTAGTCACAAAATGATGTCTGCCTCAAGACGGAAATTGGAATGAAAAGTAGCTTGTTTTGTAATAATAATAATAATAATAATAATAGGTGCATTATATACGCATACTTTAAATAACCAAACCACTCACATGATACAAGGGTTTTGGGGCAACTTGGAACTTTCGTAAAACCCTAGCAACAAGCCATGATAATAATGAATTATGATTTAATAAGGAGTAGAAGACTAGGTATACCTAGAAAAAAGTAAAGCAGCAGCATGTGTATACCAGTCACCAGTATGAAATTTTGTGAAGAAAAAAAAAACCTGCTGAAATGAATACTTGAGATATAAATCGCTGTCATCATCATCATCATCAACTTTGAAGTCGGGTTTGATTTACTGGAAAATAATAAGACTAACAATAGCAATTCAAGAAACCGTATAATATCATTTTATGTGAGTAATTGCTCTGTTATTATATTCAAGCTACTCGGCTATTTTACGTCTAGTCTCGTCTCTCCCTCTCTCTCTAAAAAAAATAGTACATACCTATATATACATTTGGCTCCACAGCAAAATAAAAAAATTACTAGCATTTATAAAACAATATAAATACTTATTTTTCTATTTACAAATGTTACAATAAACTTTTTTTTATTAAATACGCTAAACAATTAACCTTTTAAAGGAGAAAACTTGCTTGCCTGCTATCTCTCTTTGTATGTATGTATCATTGTGTAACTTAAGCAGCAGCATGCAGCCACCCTATCAACTCACCCACACAGGAATACAAAACAACTAACGCAGGTTTAACAACACATTTTCCTATAAACAATTTTTTTTTTCAGGTTTCACTATAAAGTATGATTTAATTAGTCAAACTTTAATCGTAAATATTTTTCTGCAAATGTGTACGTATACCTATAGCCAAGCTATGTATAATAATAACAACACATGCTAATTTGTAGCATTGACGCATGAATATTCTACAATTTTCAAGGGCTTTTCCTCCTCCTCCTTCTTTCTTCATCATCGCCACCACCTTATATGATACTCCTACACAGAAATAGCCATTCTACTAAAATTGCTAAATGCTATTGAATGCTTGTGATTTTATTCCCATCATCATCTCCACAACAACGATATAAAAAAAATGAAAATTGAACTGCAATTTTAATTTAACATAAGTAAAAACTCATAATAATGGTTTATAGTGAGAAATAAAAGTAAAATGTGCAATTATGATGATTTACTGTGCAAACAGATATTTAAAAAAAAATGTTTAAAAAAAATATTTATTTTTACGAAAAATAGTTAAATATTAAATGTATACATGCGCAGTTGTGCGTAGGTAGGAAGACGAAGCAGGAAGAGGAATTTAAACACAAACAGCAGCAGATAACGCAGACAGATAAATCCATCGATAGCAATGTTAAATGAAACAGAATAGTGGTGATTAAACACAGATTATAAACGATCTGAAATTAAGTTTAATCATCTTATGAATGATGATGTTGATGATGATAAACGTTGTTAAATAAGTCGGGTTGAATGGCTAAATAAAATATAGTTACATGCATTTGTGAATTTTATCATTTTTATAGGGAAAATGCAAAGGTATTTTTCTTTTATTCAAATGTCTGGCTTCTCAGTGTAAAGACATTGATCATATAACTACAATTCTGACTGGATGAATGGCGTCATGACGTCGGACGTAACATACAAAATATGTTATGGGCAATAAAAATGCATGCATGGATTTCGGGCATACTTGTTCCCATTTAGTAATTTAATGTTAAAATTATTCTCCTATTTGTACAAGAAAATATACAAATTACAATTTTTTGAATTGAAATTTCCTTGAGTCACTCAAAGTCACATGACGGAGCTATAGCTGATTTTTACAACCAAGTATTAATGTTAATACATATTTCGTGGTAAAAAGTTCAATGAATAGTTTTTATTTTATTTTTTTGGGGGGGGAGCTGGTTTGTTTGGTAGATTTCAGGACTTTTGGTTGCGTGCGTGTTTGTGTGCAAGGAGACGATGTAAAATGTAAAGTGGTCTGTCTGGTGATAGTAGTATAGGAATACAAGAAATGCATTTTTTTGGGTAAAGTTGCCATTGCCAACTATATTATCATCCTCATCACTATGATCAAGCAAGGAATCAACCCTAGTTTATGTAGTATTTTATTTGTGTGCTTGTGTTTTGTTGTGTGTGTGTGTGTGTGTGTGCAGATAATTGCTGGGCAGTTTACTGGTAATTATTGTCAGTATTATAGTAGAGTAGTGGGAATATAACAAAAAAAAAACCTTTGCTATGTATCAGATGGCTTATCAGATATGCACTACGTATATGAAATATTATTATAAAATAATATTCCTATTGTGATTATTCATGTATGTTCAATAGTAGCAGTTGTAGTAGTCATAGTAAACTGATTAATGTGCATAAAAAAGGGTATACTATGTAAGTAGTATTAGCAAACCAAGTTTTTGTCATCATTCGAGCATGACAAGACATGAACCTGAATGCACACACTGGAATCTTACTCTCTCCCTTCCTAGCACTCTCTACACCAGATATAGAAATTCTCCAACAAAATAATATCAAGATAATTAATTGATGGTAAAGATTTTTTTTTTTTAAGTGGATAAATTGTTTAGATTAAAATTCGCTCGATGATATAACGCTTCCAAATTGTTTTTATTTTCAAGGGACTAATTACGTATATGCATGGTAATTTTGTGTGTGAAAATAAATATGCAGATTTATGCATAATAATAATAATAATCGTTTAGCCAGGGATGGGCAAACCTAATCTTTGATCTACTGCAAAATTTATCCAATTTCAAGGCTTAGGCGGAAAAAAATACTCATTATATCATCCTTCTTTCTTTACTTTGATATCTATTACGTGTTTTATTTTATTTTCTGTTTGGACCACGGATCTTTTTTTTTCCTTTGCACAGTTCCTTCCCTTTATATTTCCAGGATAATTTAAAATGATGATATTACAAATATTACGATAATGTTTGGTCGCGCAAGTGTATTCAAAGAGCGCATGCATGCATGCATGCATGCCTGCTACAAAATTACTAGAACGGCTTCAATAAATAAGAAACACAATTTATAATTTTAAGCTCACTCGCCAGTCATCATCTCTATCTCTCTTTTGATGGCCACATGATCATCAATACGTATCCCAGTAGCACCCAAGCCTTTTCCCTTTCTTGTGTAAATTATTATTAATTACCATATAATCATCCTAGTTTACTTGAAAAATCAAGTCAGCAACGTTTTCAAAATAAAAGGTCGGGTTGGGTTGATAGTTTTGATAAAAGGCAATTTTATATTACTCTGCTACACCTGCCATAATATAAAATGTATAATATGTGTGTATATACTTATGAACGTTCGTAAAGAACAATTATATTATATACCTTTATATATAGGTAAGTTTTTGGTATGCTGCTATACATATAATAATCTATCTTTCCTCCTGTTTAAAAGTAAGTAAATTGTAACGTTTCCCATTTTCTTCCACTAAACTGCTCTCCTTTGAGAGGAGAACTGGTGTGAGTGAGTGAGTGAGTGAGTGTGTAAGCCTAGTAGCAGTGGCAGACATGCCCATATAACCACGATCATGATCATCATGATCACGATTTTGTAGTGCAGCCTAGCAATTATTATTATTACTTTTAAATATTTTACCATTTTCCCTTATGATTTTATGTATATAGGTATAGGTAGGTATATAAATATATATCGAACATGCCCATTTAATTTCACTTGCTGCTACACACCCCAGCCAGAGTGTAGGTATTTTTCAAATTTCATCAGAAAGGGAGAGAAAAATGCGTATTAAAAAAAACTTTTCTGGTTTGCTTTTTTTTGCTGCTGCTCCTCTTGCTTTGTAATAACTTTTCTTTCTTTCTCCCTCTCTCTCTCTCTTTTTGCTCAAAGCTATTTATTTTACTGGTATTAGTTGATTGTATTGCAATGTGTGTTGTTTGTTGTGGTGTGTTTCGTGTGTGGGATTAAAAGCAGGGTATGATTAGAGTGGCGACACCACTGCTATCCCGACAATTTTTCGGATTTATGTAGTATTAGCGGTGATGATGATGATGGTGCAACAAGAGTAATAGTAATACAAGTAGAAGGGCACTCTGGTATGATGACTCTCTACGCTTTCTGCTTGTGTTTGATTTCGTTGCATGCAAGCACTAACAGCCTGATGATGATGATGATGATGATGATGACGATGATTCATGTCTACTAACTGATGATGACGGAGTCTTGAAAAAAAAAATATTTAAAAATTTTCTTAAACAAAACTTGCTCTGCGAATTGCTTAACCAGCTAATCAAAATGGTGAGTAATCCAACAAGCTTTCTTTCTTCTTTTATACGTGCACAAATTTCTTTTACGGTAAAAATTGGAAGATAATCATGTCTGACGAGGAGGATGATGATGAACATTGCACATTATTGTTGTTGTCATAGGAGTTGTAATAATAATAACAACAAAATGATCATCGTGACCACCACACAAATACAAAAGGAGCAGAAAACAATAGTCAAGTCATCTGGAAAGAAAGAATGGCTCTCTCCTCTATTTGTTTGTAAATATGCAGGAAACCGAAAGGTGTCACTCACTCATGAAAAAGGTTCATTGTTGATTGTTGTAAAACATAAGAATAAAAATTTGTTCCCACAGTCAAGCTCGAGTGAAGACATCATGCGAGTAGTAGTAGTAGTAATGCTATAAAGTATTATGTTTTCTTGTTTATACTCACATACATACGTACATGGTAACTATTATATTGCCCATGTCCATATATTATTATATCATGTATTTAGCATGTTTTGTCTCATTGTGACTTGTATTATAATTAGTAGTATTTCCTCATTTTATACATCTCTCTACATAACAAACCTTAAAACAATAAAAAAAGCACAAAGCATCGCCAAACATGTCAAAAAGTATTCATCATGTTTGCTTGAGTAATTGACAGAAAAAAAAAAGACGGAAGCAAGATGATGAGGTTTTAAATAGTCTGATGAAGATGATGGTGACGTGGTAGAAGTAGTTAGTAGTAACTGCATTCTTTATACATTGTAAAGTATTTTTATTTAAATGCAAATATCAATATTTGAACATGCATTGCCTCTCTGGCATCTGTCTTTCGTTGTGTTTTTTATTCTTCTTCTTCTTCAAGGAATGTTGAAATTTGTCAAATAACAATTTGACAGTTTCAACTTTCAATATTTGTCCAGCGAGATGAGAGGGGTTTTGGTAAGCAAGTACATGCTAGCTACTTGACTTGATGACATTCCACATGTATTAGAGAAGAAATATAAAAAATTGAAAGGTGACAAAAAAAAGTTTTAATTTTCAGAAGGACAATGTTGATATATACACTCCTAATGCACCCAATTAATCTCACACCAGTTGACTACATACAGGTATTTGTGCACATCCTACACACACATACAGGTAAAAGTATACAAAAGCGGTTTACAATAACCAAAGTAATGCGCTATGTATCACAACCGGTATATACAAACATACTTATTATTATATACATGGGTGTTATAAATATTTTATGTGGATTGTTTGACGTGTCAATCAAAGTAAGCGGCTTACTCTCACTAAACTTTCCTTGTCTTTCTGATCAAAAAGAAAAGAGGTTTTACAAAATCCTTTTTTTTTGTTTCTAGAAAAGAAATGTCAACTGCGGTTAGCGTCACCATCAGCAATACAATGCCTTGTCAGCCTTTTGACAAAATAAAAACTACGATAAGGAGACAGGAAAAAATGTTTGGTGTCAACAATGGTGTGTATGTTTTCCAGTACTTATATAACAATACTTTGTTTTGTCAAATGTCACTCATAGTGAGTCAACATCAGTCAATGAGCAGCAGCATACATCCCAGGGAAAACAATGAAGTTGAGGCTAGATACTTTGGAGAGTGAAGAGTGTAAATTATTTGTAAGTATGCATGTTATTATTATTATTCTATTAGTTACTACATGCATGCGTACATACTTTTGATCTGATCACGACGACATCTGCTGGCTGGAGGACTAGCACACAAACAAGTGCTCCAAACATGGTGCCAAGTGCCATTTTCTCATAAATAAATAAATAAACAAACTAATGAAGTGGTCCTTTTAAGGAGGAATGGTGTTAATGATGATATTACTTAATTAACAGTATCATCCCCACCATCATTACATCATCATGATTCAAAAAACGCCACTGGTTTTGGTTTTCACATTTGAATAATAATAATAATAATAGCAGTGGTGTCATGTCATGTTTTGATTTTGTTGAGTAATGTGATGATGAGAATTGTGTTGGTGATGATCCTAGATTACAGCAATGATAATATCCAAACAAAATGAATCATCTTTCGCTTTCTTCTGTTATATATATATATCCAACCATTTATTTCACAACACCTGCCCTGGTCTGTCTTTTTATTTTAATTTTTACAAGACAAACAACAACAATATATATATTATATCTTCCCTGTTAATTTACAAGTTTAGGGAGAATGGATGGATGGACAGGAGCCGGATGCCTTGTCTATTATACATATAGCAATGTGTAGCACACTGGACTGGACAAAGTGTGAAGTGTGGTGAAGGTGGAAGCAGACAGCACTTCTTCCTCCTCCCGCCTCTAGCTACTTTTTTTTTCCTTCTAAATATTGTAATCTTCAATCTTGCTTAAGTAAAAAAAATGATTTAATGGTTTAGAAATCCAGTCCAGTTTCGTTTACTATTCATCATCATCATGATCAAGCATCATCCTCAATCTCTCAACACTCTCTCGATGCAGTAAACTAGCTTGCAACTCATAAAAAGGCTATCAATGAAGAAAAACTTGAATTGAATTTGAAAGCATCAAGAAAGTAAGAGTAAAAAGTTGGCTAGCACACAGCAAGCCACAACAACAGTCACTTAGTATAATAATATCTTATATATAATAGGTATTTATATTTATTTATATAGATATTAGTAGGTACGTATTTGTTCAAAGCAGTTTGTCCGCTTATTGAATGACTCAAGCAGAGTTGAGTTGAGAGAGAGAGAGAGAGAGAGAGAGGACCTCTTTTCTCTTTTTCGTCGTCCTATTCTTCTTCTTCTTCTTCAGGTTTTGGAATTGGGTTTTTAAAAGGGAGAAGTGTATGAGGACAAACATGATATGTATACATGATTAGATTATCATTCTTGTTGCTATTATTATATTACATGATGGGACACAAGGTATTATGCCATGTTAAATTAGCTTTAAGCCTTTGTGTTCACATATTATCCATTGTTCAAAATCACTTTTGACTTGGTTTTTTTTTGCTCTGGCTCACACGTCGCTAGTTGCCCTGAATTTATATTTTTGCGATGAAGCAGTAAAAATGTAAAAAAATATTTTATAAGCATACAAAACACACTTTTTATACTACAACTTGTTCACTTTTATGAATTGACGTATTAACCTGCCTCCTTGTGGTAGTAGTCGTAGTTGTAGTGGAGTGGCATTGACGATACGGTTTGTATGTATGGCAGTCAAGAAGGAAAGAATAAAATAACGAGTGCGGCCAACAAAACCTGAGAGAGAGAGAGAGAGAGAAGCTGATAAAAAGGCAATAATGTGCTTTTAAAAGAGACATAATATACAAACGTGATCTTCTCACTTCCCCGACCAATTCTCTTCATCTTTTCAAGCTAAAGCAAAAGCATAACACAGCATTTTGCTGTGTTGTTGTCGTTGTCGTCGTCTTCCTCAACTCAAATGGGTTGTTTTGTGTGGGACACCACACCCTTTCTGGATACAGCACTCTTCTTTTTGGACTGATTTATTAGACCGATTCTGTTATATGAACTAATAGTCAACTTAACTCGCAAGTGGTGGATAAAAAAAAATGGTTTGGTGAATGAGAAAAAAAAGAGGTACATGGATATGTACGCACATAATACTGCTTGCATAATGATATGGATGGAAGTTGACGTAGCATACAAAGTTTACCCTGTCTCTGCCTGCTCACTCATTATTACTACTTCTTGGATTCCCTAGAATTCGGGGCCAGGTGGATCAGAAAAGAAATAACTTGTGTAGCAGCAGCAGCAGCAGCAGAATCAGAATGAAGTATAATGCAATGTGTAATAATGATGAGTCAATTATTATGGACTACGACGAAGGCGATATGTGGATGAGTACGATTATACGTATTTCTTCTTCTTATTATTATTATTATCACTATTTATTTCTTAAACATGAACAGAAACAAACCGACCACCACAAATAAAACAGGACATTACAACGGACACTATAACTCTAATTATGATGAATATTCAAATTAATGAGAGAGAAAAGGTGGAAGGAAGGAATATTATAGTTGTTGCATGTGCGAGTGTGCTTGCATAAATTCAAAATTAAGCTCTCTATCACCTATACTCTGTTCTTCTTCTTCTTGACTTATGTCAGGTTGTAATATATGAGTATCGTAATGAGAATGTATTTTGCTTTACTTTTGTTGTTATCATCAATTCGAGAAAGTAAATTTAAAAAGAAAACACGTAATAGTTTACAAAGTTAAAAGGGATGTTTAGGATATACGGGTAGACATAATATATGTATGCATACATGAACATTGTATCTGTAATGTCATGTGCGTAAAAGAAAAAAAAGGTAAATTACCCTTTTTTTCTCTCCATCTTATTCTTCTTTTGTGTAGAAACTCTAGTGTACGTACATTGCTTGCGTAGCACACACAAACTAACATGTATAGCTACATACATTACTACAATATCAAATCAACATCATCACATCATTATTTCCATGTGTCACTCCTTTCCTGTCCGTGTGTCTGCCCTTTGGTCATGCAATGATCCAAAATGCAACTTTGTTCAAACTCAACAGCATTGAACATGCATAAATATCATATATTATTATTATTACCATTATTATCTTCATTATTACAATTCTACAGCTAATACGCACACACACAACACTCAAATCATCATCATCATCATCA